>QTSX02003778.1:51840-132322 GCA_014839935.2 Entomophthora muscae | reverse complement strand
GCTACAAACTTATACACCGTACTGGAGCCAAGAACGCCAAAACCAATGGATTATCTAGACTTCTACTAATAGCAGCTCTTGCCCCAGAAGGAGATACCCTATTTGACCTTATTCCTTTTCCCTCCAAGTGGGATAGTATCTCCCCAGAGGCCCAGAAGACTCTAGCCAAACTTGATCATAACACTACAATTAGAGACAGCTGCTTATATAAGGAAGTCAAGAGACATAAGCTTACTTACATTTGCCCCTCTTGACAGCTAGCCATACTGCAACAATTCCACAGCCTAGCCACTAGGCACACAGGCAAAAAACGTATGATGGCAACACTTGCATCTCACTGTTACTGGAAAGGTATGTACACTGATGTATTAGAATTTGTTCAAAGTTACATGACCTGCTCCAAGTATTGTCCCCTATCCAAGACCACTAGCTATAGATTGCACCCCCCTACTCACGTATTTCATACTGTTAGCATTGATGTGATAGGACCAGTAGGCTCAAATAAGACTAGTTGTGGAAACAGATACCTATTTGTAGCTATTGACCACTTTAGCAAATGGGTTGAGGCCAAAGCCATTCCTGCCCCTACAGCCAGGTACACCACCTGTTTTGTTCTATCACATATCTTTGCCAATCATGGCTGCCCACACACCATCTTGACAGATTATGGAACTAGTTTCACCAGCAAGCTTCTAGTCAAATTAAACAAGGCTATGGAATCAAGGACGCAAAATCCACACCATATAATCCAGAAACAAATGGCTCTGTTGAACGAGTTAACAGCACCCTCAAGAATATCCTCAAAAAGCTCATGCTAGACTCTGGCTCATCTTGGGATACTTTAGTCCCCCTGGCGCTCATGGCTTACCAGTTAACTAATCATACTGCTACTGGATGCTCCCCCTTCCAGATGGTTTATGGACAACAACCTTCCCTACCTGGTCTCCTAGCAACCTATCAGTTGAATACAGATATATCTTCCAATGTCCATCTAAAAACTCTCACCAAAAGACTAATAACTATGCAACATGAAGCATATAATACTATGGGGAAAAATTGGCATGCTGTGTTTGCTTGTGACATAAAGCATCATTCCAAGCTAGTCTCTTATGAGATTGGCCAACATGTACTTGTCTCCAGGGCTCAGACTTCTGGGTGTCCCCACAATCTCATCCCAATATTTTCAGGTCTGTTTGTGATAATTGAGAAGAGTAGCTTTGATGCATATACAGCTTAACATATTGCGCTTGGTTGAACCTACCAGAGAGTACATATTAAGTTCATGAAAGCAGCCCTTGCAGTTGACAAAAAAACCCTCATCCCTTGCCAACTTCTGCCTATATGGGCAACCCTCATTAAGACCATGCAGCTTTACAAAACCTCTACTGTTCTCTCTATTATCTCTACTATATAAGAAAGTAAAGGAAAAATTATGTAGGAATATAGAAAGTTGATGAAGCAAGGTATCCTACTACCTCTTCATAGGATCAGGTGGAAGAGACCAACTGTTGGTATAGCCTGCATAAATAAAAAAGGAATTATCCCTGAAAAAAAGAAAAAAGAAAAAAATATATAAAAAAGAATAATAATATTATGGTAGAGACACAAAGTTTAATTCTTGGAGTTGATGAGGAGTCATGAACCCCATATAGTGATTGGTGACCTTGGCGGCCACAAAGAAGGAAAACATACAATCGTTGTTGTAAGCAGCTATGTGATTATTGATGGGAGCCTGAAGCATCCAGTTGTACATACAGCATTTTTCATAAGGATGGCAGCTGGTGTAGATAGCAACTAGGATGAGTGTGTCCTGAATCAGGTACTCATATGACTCAAACCCCTTGGCAGGACAACCTGTTGTCAGCTGGGCCTCATATTGTTGATAGCAGTTGAAACTTTTTCACAAGACAGATTGGCACGGTTGGCCAGATCAAAAGAAAGTCCCAGAGTGACAAGGGCTTGCAACTGCTGATGTTACAGGTTAGGATCTAGCACACCAACCTGGTTGGTAAAAAGGCGGTACCAACAGCTTTGCAACAGCCCCATCAAAGCTATGATAAAAGAGAACAGGACAGACATCCTGCTCCACTCCCCAAGTATCCACTGCCAAGATTAGAGTGTTACTTGCAAAGTTAATGTCCACCATCTTTCAAGGACAAGTTGCAATCAGGCGGCTGAACTCAGTCAGCGTAAACAAGAGGGCAAAACAGGTGTCAATGGCCATGGCGTTCTCCACCAAGTGTGCTGTCCAGGCGGTAACCGGCCTGACTACCTGGCATCCCAGACCAAGCTGTGCAATGTCAATAAGGTTTGAAGAGGAAGGAAGCCAACCCACAGGAGGCACACAGGCATAGGCATTTACTGAGGAATTTCTGAACCAGACCAAGTCCTTGTTCTGGACCATCTCAAGAATTTGAGCCATTGGCTCAACCTGAAAAGCAGCCCTGACCTCACAATAGTTGTCCTCAGACTGCTTGTCTAGATGGACTGCATTAATAGCCATCTGGCTGTAAGGACCAAGGACTTGCTTGGAGCAATTGGGCGCATGATGGGTGATGATCATGTTGTCTAGCCCCATATCTGAAAAGGTCTCCTCTATTGCTACACAAGGGACTAGGGTATCTTTGGTGGGATTATCTTCACCCAAACAATCAGCTGCCTCTTGATCAGTATGTTGTTGTTTTTTGACAAGAGCCTTGGACGCTGCCTGCACAGCAGCAGCATCTTGAGCAGCCTGGGCCATCACATCCTGTAAGGCCTGCTCTTTTCTGGTTGTAAAGGCAACTTCTGCCCCTTGGTACAGGTCACAAAGATGTTGACGCTGGGTGGCTGGAGATGCAGGCCACTTGGAGGGCTGTGGTCCCTAGAATGAGATTGGGCTTTGAGATCATCACTTGTATTGGGTCCCTGGAACCTGAGGACTTTGGCGCTTCAGGCTGTGAGGTCTTAAACCCCTCAAACTCCTTGTTCAATTGCAGGTAACAACACCTCTCAGTAGTATGGACCTAACTGGGTGAAATGGCAAAGGCCACAGAAGTCAACAGAGCTCTAACAATCTTGTGGTCCTCCTCTGGGAGACCCTCTAAGAGATGCTCTTCCTGTTCTACTGAGGAGCCCACCCCCTGTTCTAGGGCCTCAAGCTTGGCTTGACAAAGAGCATTTAGTGCAGCCTGGAGGGAAGCAGACAGTTTGCAGATGCAGCAGGCTGCAAAAGATAAGGGCATTTTTATTTATGGGATATCACTTAGGATTCCACTATTTATACAGTAGTTTTAAAAGCTATGGTAACAAGCAAAAATTCTTCAAAATTTAAAAAAAATGATTTCAAATTTTAACAAAATCCAAGTTGCGCAAGATTCAGGATTCAATTAATTTAAATATATTTGGTTAATAAATGAACTGTCAAACTAAAAACAAAATTTCACTAACCCATCATATGAAATTATATCAAACATCAAGCGGTGTAGTTCAAACCATAAACAAAATGAAATGACACAACAAGTGAAACAGATGGATGCTGTTCCAGAGTATATTATAATCTAATCAGGATTCATATGAGGCACCAACAGAAGGACTAAAGTGAAACAAAACTTGAGCAATCTAGAAGCAAGATTACACAAGCACAAAACAAAATGAACTCACACAAGATGTATAGCATAAGCAGCCTAAAATAGAAAAATAACAGTTTAACAGCCAATCAACAGCTATCCAATTTAGGACCAGAGGCATTTTATCCATTTTTATGGCTCCAGGTTTGTATGAAAAGGTTTTGAGAACCTTCAAAATATAGACTCAAGATTACAATAAAAATAATTCATTAAATTTTAAATTTCTACTTTTAGTGATTTTATCCTAGGTTTTTTACAATGGTTTTTACAAGCAATATCTCCAACTTTGCCAGCAGCCAAGCCAGCAGCAGTCAAGCCAGCTTCAATGGAGGCAAGGCTCAGAACGTAGAGGCACCTGTTTACACCCAAACCTTTGAGGCGGGTAACAAGGAAGCTGACCTGTACCTTACCACCAACCCCTATGGCTTTTACTTGTTTGAGAGTCACTTAGCGTCTAGCTCTGCCCCTGCTCCCACACCCATCCCTGCACAAGCTGCCCATCAACAAACCAATCAGGATGGCAACCCTGATTTGGAACATCTTTCTGCCACCAGCCAACCTGCTCCCCCCTCAGCCAATCAGGCTTCAGCTCCCCTGGCCCAGCGCCCCAAGCAACAAATCATCACTGCCCAAATTCTTCAGGAAATTGTGGCACTAACCCTACAGGGTCTGTCATAGGATCAGATTGCCGCCCAGTTGCAATTTACCCGAGCCACCATAATGCGGGAGTTCAACAACCTAATGAATAAGGGAAATCTGATTGAGACAGCCAAGAAGCCAAAGAAGGCCACGGAGTCCCAGATAACTGAGGCCTACCCAATAATGCTTGACCTCCTCCAGCGGTACACCAAGATTCCCTAGATCCAGGCCGGAAGCAACTTGCACATCATGGCATTTGGGTGTCTGAGTGCATGGTGCAGCTCTGGATGCAAAGAAAGGTGGCTTCCATACTATTTCTTACCAATTTTGCTGGCAATCAATGGGATGGCACTGAGGATTCCCCATATGACACCGGAATTATATCAACCCTGGTCAGATGCTTGACAAGTCTAACAGATGACATCATGTTTGTCCTGTACTACAAGTTATCAATTGCATTTGATGATTTAGGTGAGCAAGGAAAAGCTGCCACCAAGAATGGAAGGAAGAAGGTCAAGAAGGAGACTTTCATTGGTGCATTTCTAGCTGTTTCAGCCAAGGGTTTTGTCTACTATCAGAAAACCCCTGATTTTATTGATAGGTAATCATACAGCCACATCATTGGTGGATTGCTCAACTCCTGGTATGGCTCAAATTCAAAGCATCAAGTTTTCTTGAGCCACCAGATGGAGGGAAGCTCCACCGCCCTTGAGGCCATCCAGGGACGCGGACATCAGGCCTCAGTCTACCCTGCCGGCCATGCCAACGACCATCTGGCTGATGTTGTCTTTTTCAACATTAGAGATACACTACGGGAGAGCTGCCCTCAGGTCTTCAACAATCTTTATCTTGGGGTCCTTGATCACAATTTTCTCTTTGGTCACCAAATGGTGGCTGACTTGTTTGCGCAAATGGTTTTCTATGTGAACATGGGCAACCAATCACGCAAGGATAAGCGCCTCCTACCCTGTGCCACAGCCACCAGCAACAGTGGCAAAATTGACTGTAGGGATGTAAAAGTGAGAATTCAAAAGTGAGAATCTAAAAGTGGTCATGTTGACACTTTTTAAATTTTCAAAATGGCTTTTTATAATAAAGTAATTAGTTTTTCTTGGCTTTTTTAGTTGAGAGAATGAATAAAAAAATTATATGACCATAATAAATTTTAATTTCAGATGAGCTGTTTTAATTTAATTTTAAAATTTTAAAAGTGTTGGCATGGCCACTTTTACATTCTCACTTTTGAATTCTCACTTTTACATCCCTACAGTTGATTTTGGCACTGTTGCCCAGCCACCTACCAGCCCATCCAACCAATGACTGATGAGGAGTACAATGAGCGGTATATGGCAGCCATCACGCACAATCCTCCGGCATTCACCCCCGCCACCAACACCCCTCACCCACAACCCTAACCCATCTAATCCCAGACCCCCCAGGCCAGCACCGCCTCTATGTTCTCCTTCCTGCGCCATTCTGCCTACTAGGCATCACTCTTCCCCACCTTAATAAACCCCTGGTCCCAGAAAATTTACATTTATGTTATTTTTATTTTGAGTTTCAATTGTTTGTGTTCTCTTTGTTTATAGTTGGTTTTATTCTTTATGTTCAGCTTATTTCTATAAAATCATATATTTACTATGCTGTGTATCTAGATCCTGAACACAGTTATTTTTAGCACCCAAACATAGCCCCTTGTGAAAATATTAACAACATTTTGGTGATCAGCTAAATTTGGATTAGAAAATTATAGGTTAACTTTTTTAGATAAAGTTGTTACAGATCCAAATTCAAAACCTTAATGATAAACTTTAAGCCAATCAGGAGCCAAGTGATAAAGTGATTGTTGTGACATAAAGGGTCATTCAATAATTCTTTGATGCATGTGTGCTAATTAATATGATTGGCTGGATGTTTTGCCATTGTATGCCATTTTTGCTGTGGCAAGTTGTTGGTGGACTAGTGCTAACCCAGCAACTGATTGGGCACTATTCCATCAACAACTTGCCACAGCGGCAATGGCGCACAATGGCAAAACAACCAGCCAATCATATTAACTAGCGCACCTGCATCAAAGAATTATTGAATGACCCTTTATGTCACAACAATCACTTTATCACTTGGCTCCTGATTGGCTTAAAGTTTATCATTAAGGTTTTGAATTCAGATCAGTAACAACTTTATCTAAAAACAGTTAACACTATAATTTTCTAATTCAAATTTAGCTGATCATCAAATTGTTGTTAATATTTTCACAAGGGGCTATGCTGAGCTCCAAAAATAATATGGTAATCAAGGAAAAAATGCCAACACAAAGAAAACAACACACATATTGAGATGAGCGTAAAACATATACACAATGGGTAAAAAGATGGGATAATGTAGTAGATGGGAAAACAAAAAGGGAAAAAAGAGGCAACAGTATCAAAATAATACAGAATTTTGGGGGGCAAAAGGTATAAAAACATATGAAAAGGTTAGTAAAAAATCAAATAAGAGAACTTGAAAAGCTTCTAAAGGACCTTGACTTGGTGATTGCCATAATCAAAGACATTGACCACAAGGTCAAAGCAAAGGTGAAGCCCGCAGTCCTTGAAGGCAAGAAACTTGACAGGGTGACATCCAAGGCATTAATGACCAAAATGCCTACACATCAGAAATAACAATTGAGCGCTTACTTAATATTAAGAAAACGGTGGTTGAGGGGCTCCAGTTTAAGGCTTACAATCTTTCTGCGCTGTCCGTCTGGGTTGATGACCTGGAGATGTATGCACATTTTAAGCCATCAAAGCGCTCCAGGGCAGAGGACACCAAATTTCCAGCGCAATTGATTGCGCCAAGAACGGCCAAGCCGGCTGAAGCCGCCGGCAAAGAAGAAACACAAGAAAGTAACCTAAAAAATAAAATTAATAAATTTTCAAAATACTTACCTTTTTTCTTAGAAAAAGTAGACAGTGAACTTTGCTGGGTCCTGGTCCCTTTTGTCCCTGCCACCTTTTATGCTAATTATGCCACTCACATGGCCAAACAATTGTATCTGTCCCCCCCTGTTGTGCAGGAGCTTAAAGACAGAATTCACTGGTCCTTCCCAATGACAAGGGACAAGCTAGCCGGGTTGACACATTCTGAGAGGGCATCTGAGTGGGCAGTTACTGCCTACAAGGATGCCCAACTGGTCTGCCTGGACCTGGTATCCCTCAGTGGAGTTTACTGTGTAAACTCCATTGAGCTTGTTTGGGATGTCCTGGTGACGCTCTCATTCAAGAATGTACTGGCAATGGGCCGGGCTCATGCGGCTGCTTGCTTCTGCTTCCTGGTGGAGCACACAATATCTTACCTATTGGAGAACTTTGGGCGTGCAGTGGGCAAATTGGCTGTTGCAGATGCAACAGCCATAAAGAAGACCAAGATCCTCCTGGTAGACTTTGGGCTGGCCTGGAGTGCAGACAAGACAGGGCTCCCCTTGGCAATGGATCTTACCTTTGCAAAGACCAGGCACAACAAGAAGATCAGTGTGTTCTATAATAAATTGTGTGAGATTACAGAAGCCTTTTCTGGAAAAAGGCTTCATCTGGTTATTTACCTAGGGTTCTTATTCTTCTTTGGGATGGGCACGTCTGTTGAGGACCTGGATGGGGTCCTTCTGGGGATTGACAAGGCCTGTCTTGCACTCACAGGAAGAAGGTCCCCCTGAATACAACTCAGTTGATCATGTGATCCAGGACGCCCTGGTCCTGGGAGGCTTTCTGGGTTTGCAGCCCCGCCTGAAAAGCTGCTGCTTCACTCCCACCTGACCCTACTGCCTTTCACCAGCAGGAGGGAGTATTTCAATACGGGCTATTCACCGTCCACGGTGTGGCAGTGGAGGTTGTGCACCACCTCCATTGTGGGGTGGTTACATACTGCCAAACTCACTACTGGTGTTTGTAATAAAATCTCTCTTCTAATAAACATCTTTATACTCTACAATATTTTTATTATAATTAATTTTTCAAATAATATTTTAGAAAACAAGATTTTCAAAATATATTGCAGAAATGGGTTTCATAAAAGTATAAAATTATACGTTAATAAAATAAATTCTAACTTGTACATTTTACGTTTAATTTTTTAAAAATTATTTTTACATTTATTTGACCAAAGTGATTTAAATATTTTTTTGTAATCCAGTACTGAGTGTTTGGGATTACCTCAGATGGCGTAATAAAATAATATACAATAAAATAAATAAATTACTTACATCTATTGATAGATCTTCTGAATGTGATTGCAGGCGTAGAAACATCTAAATATAAAATGATAATTAATAAATATTAAATAAAAAATTAGAGAATATAAAAAAAGTTGGACATGCTAAGCCTTTAATTGATTGGCTGTTTTTCTAGGCACACAGGAATGAACAAATCAGCGTGGCCATAGAATTTGGCCACAGTCTCAGCTGGGAGGGTATGGATCCTGGCCTGCAGCAAATCAAACAGGTCCTCAGTCCCAGTTGGGGTTCCTTGCTTGACAACTTGCTTGAGCCACCCAAAGACTTCCTCAATGGAATTTAGGAAGGGCAAATAGGCAGAGAGGAAGAGAAGGAGCATATTTGCCGTGGCCAATTGCTGGGGGCCCACTGCAATGCTTGTGTCAATCATTAGGAATTCCTCAAGAATATCAGCCACCTTGTGGAGACCAATGTTGTCCAACACAATAACATTGGTGAAGCCCAGGCTCGTGTGCCTCAGGTGCTCCTGGACCAATTGGAGAAATGATAGGAAGGTCTGGCTATTGTGGGAGCCTAGTATCATTTGGTAGAGCTCGACCCCCTTTGGACTGAGGAGAGCCACCATTGAATAGGCTGTGGCGCGGACTACAGCACGCCAAGCCATCCTGTCATTGGAGCCTCTGGGGACATACCCATACTCATTGCGCATCAACAAGGCAAATGCTTATTTGTTGATATAATAGAATTTCACTGTCCCCTTGGCTTTGAGGGCAGTGTACGCCTCAGCGTAATTTTTCTGGGTCTCAATATTGGCTGGGCTGTTCCAATTGTAGGGGGATACCCCGAGCTTTTTCCAAGAAAATTGCATTCCCTTCACCAGATGGTAGTAAAAGGAAATCATGGCCTCAATCCCAAAAGCAGACTTGACCATGGCCTGTATATTTGCCAGTTCAAGATGGCAGTCCCGGGTGATCCACTGGCGGATTGCCCATTTGTGCTCCTTGGTGAGCATGGTTGACACGCGCAAGGATTTCTCCGCGGCAAGGACACAACCAGTATTAAGGAATTTATGGAAGATCTTGCTGGCGTATTTGGGATCCACTCCAACAATGGCCGCGGCTGCCTTGTAGTCACCCAATTCCTGCATTAGCTTAAGCAGGATGATGTGTTTGATGTCAGGGATCCGCTTCTGGGCGGGCTTTTTGGTAGTAGGGGTCAACTCATTGGGGTTGGGCACAACACAGGGCATAGGTACCTTGGTATAGAAGGCTGCAACCTTTTTTAACACCAGCTGTCCCTCATTGGTTTGGTAGAACTGGGGCTCCTCAACATCCTTCTGATTGCCATCACTGATGTAGGGCTTGTAGCTAGTATCAAGTACAGGCTTCACCTTCTCCAGCATGGCTGATGGGACCAACTCTTGCTGGTACACAACGTCAAACACATACAAAGTAAGTTCTACCCCCTTGTTTCTAACCATTTTGGTAGTAGTGACCTTGGTTGGCTTCTGGATCAGCTTTGGGACCCAAGGGTTTATGCTCTGCACCCTAGCAGCTTGTGCTCCTTGAACCAGCTATGTCAGTGCAGCGTCACTATGGAACTCTCCTCTCCTGCCTCCCTCCTGAGTAGGCACTTGTGTTGTACTAAGTCTATTCTTTGACCTGCGGGGGCAACCGCAACCGCGGCGCACAACAGGTGCAATGATAGTCTGTTGTTGTGTTCCTTCCATTTTAAAATTTAATAAAATATTAAATAAAACTTAATTAAGTTACTCCCTAATTTTAATTTTTGCTTTTATCTGAATATGGATATTCAATTAATATTTTTTCCCAACTAATATCCCAATTAAAGATTTTTTATTTCTTAGTTAGTTGTTTTTGGTTTTACAACGCCCATTTTAGAATACTCAAAAAAAATTCACCCATTTTCCTAGATTTAACTGCCAAATTCAAACACCCAACACAATATTTTTAAAGTCTATGTTTCAGATCTTGTGTCTTATTTTAGATACCTTGGTATCATTCATGATTACAATTCATTGCACACATTGTGTGAGTGATTTTGTTTACGTTGTGAGTTGCTATTGTGTTTTGTTTTTGGATTGAGTTTTGACACACCTTGCTTGGGTGTATTTTGTCACCAAATTACATAGTAAACATATGTAACCCAAAAGTCAATTCACACCATTTTTTTGTTAATCAATGTATTTTGGATTATATTTTGAATGGTTTTGCTTTGCGTGTGAGCCTTTTGTTGCTGTGTTGACCCATTTTGCCCATTAACGCCAATAAACCCTGTTAACAGAGTGTATATTTTAACCTAAGAGTTGGATTTTGTTTAAATCTGAAATCATTTGTTTAAATCTGAAGAATTTTTGCTTGTTGCCATAGCTTTTAAAACTACTGTACTAAATTTGTTCAATTAATTTGGCTTGATGATCATTGGATGATTCATCATGAATCACCCCTCAAAGTCTATCCCCTAATTATCATTAGGATACTTGACGTTAATTGGCTACTTACAATTGGTTTCAGATGCACATCTACCTGATATTATGAGGGTCACAAATGTCCTTTTTAAGATGAAGCTGCATCCAGATCTGGGGGTATGTGGTGCAGGGTGCCACTTGCAAATATTACTATATTAAGAATGCTACCTTATATGGAAATATAAAGGGACTGCTGCATTTTTTGTTTTTTATTTGGAGAGTCACCCACTGAACCCTATAGGATCATTTTAATTTGACACTAATTGATGCACTTTCAACTAGCCGCAGATGTGTTGGAGAGTGACCCATCAAAACAAATTTCATTGAGGCAATTGGTGACCAATTAATGCATCTGTGGCTAGCTGCAGATGCTTCAATTGAGGACTCATTGGAGGAGCTTTCTCATATGGGAATTATTGACTCATTGATATATCTGCAGCTAGCTACAGATGTATTAATGATTAACCCATTGATTTTCCCCATTATGTATTTTGGTATAGTGATTATCCGCCCCTTTGACAAGCATGGACCCTCTAGAAAAACATCCTGAAACCCTGTTCTACACCCAATTCTCTAGAGACAGCCCTACTTTTTCTGTGACCACCTGACCCCACAATCACATGTTTAGATGTTCACATCCCACCCAATCTAAATTCTTTCTCTCTGAATATTCTCCCAGAATTTTTCAGCCTTTAATGAATAGCTTAGTGCCTCTCATTCCAGACCTCAGTCAGGATGACTGACCCTTTCTTTTCCTCCTCCACCTCCAACTATATAAGGCCCTCAGATAACCCCAATGAAGACATCATTTACTGAATAAAAATAACACCAGACTTACAATTCTTAGATTACTTGCAGAGCCCAGTTATAGAGGTTCTGTTGAGTAAGAAGATACTAGTCTTGTTATGTTTCCCTATTTGCTGCTCAACTACTAGAACCCACCCTTTAGAGCCCTTGAGCACCACATAGGCTAAGAGGATTCCTAAAAGGGCAGGGTTTGATTGCAGAAGGTACTACGCTGGTGGGTTTCAGAGGTTTCCCCAAAGTCAAATCTATTTCTGATTTGAGCCCAAAAAATGTGGGCATCTAGGCCCGCAGGCTGGCGGCCTCCAGGGTCCTAGGGTTCTAATATTGAAATTATGATCTTTCCTTTCTAATTGATAGCAGGGATTTGTCACTTGTGACACTAATTCACCTAATCACATATGGGGGTAGAGAACTGGTGAGAGATGTATAAAATCCTACAATGTCAAAAATGTTCTTTAAAGGGTAGAAAAAACCTCATACTATCCTCAGGTCAACTGGAACATAGAACACTTAAATGGATCATTATTACAGCTAATTGCTGATTTCTCACAAAAACACCCAAGTACTGCCTGGACAAAGCACCTGATATCAGGGAAACTTTAGTAAAATTGACTGTATGAGTGAAAAGGTGAGAATCCAAAAGTGGCCAAGTTGACACTTTTTAAAATTAGATTAAAAAATGTTCTACAATTAAAAATTATTGACTTATAAAATATTTTTTATTCATTCTATCAAATAAAAAGTCAAGAAAAAGTAGTTTATTTTTTATAAAAAGCCATTTTAAAATTTTTAAAAGATGTGTTGACTTGGCTAATTTTAGGTTCTCACTTTTGAATAATCACTTTTTCATTTATAAACTCAGTTTTATCACAGTTGGCAATAGCAGCCCTACTTTTCCTGTGCTAAGATCAGTCAGGGTACAGGAATAATCCCAGTGTTCTAGCCTTTGGGAAACCTGATGATGTGGACAGAATTTCCCAAGGAAAAATTAAGTTTGTGTCTCCTGCAAAAATTGTCTTGATATCACTCTATCACTGACACAATGGTGCACCAAGGACTGTGACATTAAACAAGAAAGAATCCATGGGGACAATCAGATATTTAGAAGCCCACTACACTGTCAATGACCCAGTTTACCCCTTGAATCCATGTATTGACAAGCTTAAACTCAACCTCTTTGGGCTGTTTGATGTTGTAGATGTCTATGACAACCATGTGTATCAACTTAAAGATGCCCAGGGAAACAACAAAAGATTATATCACAACTAATTGCACTACTGTTGCAACATTCCTGCTCAGAAATCTATTGTTTATAATTTCCTGGATGCATCACAAATTCTGGTCCTGATTGAGGATAACAAACAGGGGAGAGCAGTTTCCCCCCAAGTTTAGTAACTCCCTGAAATGTATCTTGAAATATGCATGGAGTGCTTAATGCCTTGCCTCATGATGTATCAAACAGCAATCTGCTTTCTGTCTCAAGCGTTAAAATACATGAACATATTTCCCAATTAGGAGCACAGCTGATTCCAGTTGGACACTCTCAACAAATTATTCAAAAATCATACTATATTTAGATGATTTTGTCAATTCCACCACCTTATGTCTCTGCAATTCCTTTTGAAGTATAATGTTGTGTTTGGCTCCAGGGGACAACATCCTGGAGGACACGGCGGGAAATCTTTATTACAAAAGATTTGAGGTTCAAAGCTAGCCTTGGGTTAGCCTTCAGGGAAAAATTAAGGGCACATACCTTAATTTCCTGGAAAACGAGAAGTAAAAGTCCTTTTGGCAGAAAGGACAGGAAAAGCTTGAAGATTATAAAAGCCAATGCAAATGCGGATAAACTTGTCTTTATTAGGAGTAATGATTCTACTTTAAATAGTTGACAAGAGGCGGTGATCACTCAATAGGAAGACAGAGTGGCTGAGGGGGTCATGCTGGGATGAGGCCATACCAGGATCAACCACAGGCAGGTACAATAATCCAGAATGGGTGGATATTGAACCAGACCCATTTGCAGAAGGCAAGTAATTTCTGAACTCAAAGGCAAAACCAGTCAAATCTTCACAACTATCAATATTCAAAGGCCAAATCAAAATAGCATTAATAGCGCAATTTACGACATATAATAACCTCCATTTCCCAGTAAAAAATATTTCATCATAAATATCTGTCCTTTCCCTTTGAACTGATATCTTCCTCATTCAAATATTGAATTATGATTAGTTCAGTTGCAACAATAGTATCATGGGCAGCCACATATTGTCCGTTTATGTCATGGAAATTTTAGGGCTTGTCCAGGTAGTGTTTCTCATATGACTCAAAAGGTTTGATCCCGTACATCATGAGAGTGTGTGGAGAAGTGCAAAACTATTTGGTAGTTCAGTTAATTTTTGGGTAAATGGTTTTATAAGAGGAAGCAATTGCAGATATTTTAACAAAGGTTAGTTTTAATCAATTATAGATAATAAAATAGGTGCCAGATGCAACAAATAACAATTTTTATCAATTCTCTGTGTGAAATTGGCTAATCGTTTTAAATCCTCTAGCTATTATTAAAAGGATAAACCATAGACCAGAGAAAATATAATATAGTTCAACACGCTACATATGAAATAAATAGCAATCAATATTTATTATATGGCAAAATGTTTATTGTAATTAAACTTATACTCTCTCAATTCTTATTAAAATTCATACTACAATGCTTCATTAAATTAAGGTTGATAGTTTATCATTTTATGTGTAGTCCGCAAATAAATTCAATGCTTAACTTGATTTAATTTGAAAGTTTTACTTTAATCCCGTTAAGGGCTACAAGTTATTGTTCAAGGAAATCATAGTAGCTAATTGTTTCTTCTCCGTTATCTCTATTTTTATCGCCATCTGGTTTTATTTGATAAAAATTTGGGATGTTTTCTGGCTGAGATTTTGGATTCTATATGAAAAACCACAATAAAAACCTTTATTAAAAACCCTTATCTTTCTCGAATAGTATATATTTACTCATCAAAATGAAGTCACATATTGGTATCAGCTTCTGAGCAGAATGTTTTAGATTTTTCTTCCTTGTTTTGATTAAATCTTTTTTGATTGGTTAGATTGATTATCAAAAACTGTTTTTCTTAAGATTGTTTTGGACAGTAATGCTTTTTAGATTATTTGGCTTTTAATTTGCTTTAAATCTGATATTTTTTGTCAGTGCGATATTTTCACCAATCACATACATATTATCAATATTATTAATCCGATTCTTGAAGATTAATCAATACAACCATTTCTTGTTTTATGTTTTCCCGAAAAACATAAGCAAACAGTACAAGCTAGATGTGAGAACTGATAGGCTGGAAAAGGATGACGAGTTTTTGAGGACAACAAAAAAGAATTCGTCATTGGAATGTGACTTGATAAAGAGATAACTGAAATTTACACCCAATGAAAGAGGGAGTAAATAATCCTTCTATTATTTAGTCATTAACAGATCACCTTTGAGAGTAGTGTAGGAGTAATATGACTTAAATTATAGCTAATCATTAAAGAGGGATGTAAGCCTGGCTGAACAATATATAAAGGCTTTTTTTCCCAATTTCTCTTATCCTTCTGGCAGACCAGGCTATGCGGCGCCATACAAACCTGGAGGTACGGTTGACAAGACAGCTATTGGATCTAGGCTAACTGATCATAGCATCAAATGGTTGGCTATCCCCTTTCCTTCAACCCATACCACAATAAAGACATTTGTCACTTGGTATGGGCTTATTTCTCTTTCGATAAAGCAAACCTGTTTGACGCCAACAGGGTTGATGGTATAGCCTACTGCTAGGCCTCCTTGATGAAATTCTCACCTGCACAAGGATACCCCATCCAGTATAAAGCAAATCTACTCTTCTACTGAGATTTAAGCTGCTCGCAGACTCTATTGTGAGGAGAGGAATAGCTCAGGTTTTTCATACAGAAATACTCACAGGGAAGTTTTTATTTTTCTTTGTTTAAATTTTAATATATAGAAGAGCTGGTCTGGTTCTAGAAAAGGTAAGAGCAACATAGTTGAAGCAGTAAGTGTTTAATGTTTTTATATAGACGCTTGTCAAAGCTACTCGCCAGTAACGATATCGAATAAAGAGGCTTGTCCTCGGTTATTCAAGGTAATAAAAGTTATAGACTTAACTAACGCACAAATAGACTTGCAGAACATAGATCCCTCCGCCTAGTTGTTCACACTTACCAGGTTCCATGGAAACATCATAAGGTAACAGTTGAAATTTATAGTACTAATTATTAGAACATGTCTTAACTCTAGATAGCCCGCTTTGCAACCTCGCCCTAAAATAAAAACCTTTGCACCAATTTTAAAATTATAAACCAATTTATATAATATTTATTGTAAATAAAAAACAAAAGCTTCATAGTCGACCAACTTTTTCTAATTCTACAAACATCTGCTTTTTGATTCCCCAGTAAACATGCATCAATCTAGTTAAATAAACATTATGCCTTCCAAACATTAAGAGGTCTTTTAAATACGAGCCACAAGTTCAGCGCTAAGACTGATAAAAATAGTTATTATGGAATAATTTATTCTTTGGGTTGGCTTAGTACTCGTTTTAAATAGCATTTTAGCTCAGTAAATCTGCAGCTAAGTGAAATAGAGAAAAAATTGATAAAACAGCCAAATGAGATACTTTTACAAGGCCTCTTAATATATAGAAATGTTCTAAGTGACCCAATCCTTGATTCATAATGGCCCAATTAACTCTAGCATGGAAAACTATTACATATTCCATTCTCAAGCCAAAAAATTACATGTATGGGGGATGGTTAAAATAATATATAACTGTTAAAGTGTTACTGGTGGACTAGTTTTGTTGAATATTGGGTTTATATAGACAGAAGTCCAGAAAAAGAGAGTTATTACAAATAAGATGATCATTATTGAGAAGAATGTTAGTTCATATATTGTGGCGAAGGAATATTGGGCCACAAGGGGGTGACATTTGTGATGATTTAGATCAGGTTCAATCATGCTCTGGATAAGGCCATTGTTGGGATCAAACTGCAGTCTTATTTGATTTCTTAAGTTCCTATGGGATCCTTCCAATTCTAAAATATTGAAAGAGAAATAATGTTAAGTCCATCATTGGGTGACTTGCTAAATTCCCCTGTGTAATATGAGATATGTTAGCAACTGAGAAGCCTATTTTGGTTGCAGCAAGCGTTTAAAAACCTTATTATTAACTGAATGGGTGATGATTTCTTGTAATAAAACACTTTAATACTAATTTTACCCATTGTAATTTTATTTTAAACTTTCTGCTGTTAACTAAGTCTTTTGTTCAAAGCCCTATACCTACTATTAACTACTTATTATAAACTATCAGGTGGTTCCCTGTCCAAGGATAGATATAAATTTGAATTTTATAAATCAATTCAATATATTTATTGTATTTTTGGGAGTGGCTATTTGATTTTCTAATTTCTTTCAAAATTTAAAGGCAATATAAGGCTTTAAAATAAGTTGTTGGACATTAAGATTGGTGTGATGATCCACCTTGAGAGCTTTTTTCAGGCAAGGGCTAGGATTGGCAAACAAAGATTGGTTTCCTGAGAAAGGCAAATATTTTCTTTTTAATTAATCTACCTAATGTGACAAATGGGGGCCTGGCTCTGCCTTGCCGCAAAGCCATTTGGCAACACAAACTAGGCTAGGCCCCAAACCCTGAGCCAGATATTGTCATGCTCACAGATAGATTTTGTGAGTAAGATGTGTAACCTCTTGGGAGACTTCTTTCATAGAAGCAGGGTAAACTACTGTTATTTGGCTGCAGAGGTAGGGGACAGTATATCACACTTTAATCAAGCCTAGGGCACTAAATCTAACTGTTAGTACAGCAGGTTTATCTTCCTGATACCTTAGTAGTGAAGGAAACAAGAAATCAGAGTCACAAGGGGCTGGAGTATTAGGCCTAGTTGTTCAAGGTATGAATCAACAAGCCAAAGAAGTGTAATTAGTGGGTATAAAGTATATATTATAAGGTATATTTATTGAAATGATCAATTGATCTTTATATAGGGATCACCTGTGATACACATATATAATTCCTGCATATGAACATAAAGATATAAAAACTGGATTGTGTTACATCCAAATCCTTTTACTACACACCCTACTAATATTCCATCCATAAAGTCCTTAAGGACAGGGCCCCTAAGGCACATTACTTCAGGTACAATTCTTGAGCCTAACTTATTGAGGCTAAAACTATCAAAAGAGAACAAAAGCCTTATGAAAAGATTAGTTAATCAACAGCTCATCACATATATCAGCAGTAACCCGCTTCTGGTAAAGAAAGCCCACAAACCTATAAAGCTACTGGTCAAAGTCAGCAAAATGGCAACAGTGAGCAAAATAACATGAGGGAAATTTATCTCCAGCTTTTCTCAAACGCCATGAGAAAATGATTCATCACTATTTTTATTCATTTCAAAATTAAAAATTAAAGTTCAAAATGTGCTTTTTGAAAATATGAGGATTTTTATTGTTTAATTTGTTGTTTTAATATGAAATTTAGGGAACCAATATAGCTCTCTGGGAGCTATTACAGTAGGGTTTAAGGGGAAATATGAAAAGCCCATAACAGATATGAAATTGGGAAGATTATTGGGTAAAGGGGGAAGGGAGAACAGTTATTCATTAGGGGCTTTTGGAATCCAACTTTGTTGGCTGGATTTTTTACACCTAGCCTTGGTGGTTGGTGATTGTTTACTATGCCTTGGGGTGTTAATAAGAGGACCTTCTTTTATTGCTTTAGAAGGATAGTGTGATGATCTGGAATTGTTATACCAAGGGTTATAGACATCCTAGACTAACTGGAATGATGATACAGCTAGGGTTTCCCTGGAATGCATGTGCTTAGGTGGCATTAAAATCCTAATACCTACTTGGGTGATAATACATTTGAGTTAATTTGCCTAGAAAGGGGGTAATAGCTCTCTATATATGACTTATGGGTAGCTTTTAGAAAGCCTTACTGGTACTGTGCAAGCATGGATAGCCCATAACTGTCATCAAGGTGGATTTTTGGAGCAAAAGATGCAAAGCTTAGTGTTTTGGAGGTATCTGGGAAGTTAAGTTGGTTACTTTGCTCCTAAAAGCTCAAGCTAAAACCTGGGTGAGTGAAAACATGTGAGGTGAACAAGGGGGTGCCTTCTTGTGATGGTCTAGATGAAGGACACTGATGAAGACTGAGAAAAAAACCTAGGTGGTAGATACTAATGGAGGCTCAATAATATACTTAATATAAATTATATATGCTAGACTATTAATATAAGTTTGGAATGGTTCAGGGAAATGGTGCAAAAGTTAGTTTGATATTTCTCTAAAGTGAGTTGCCAGAGAATTAAGAGGTTATATTAGTTTGGGGAAATGTTTGAGTAAAGGCACACCAACATTACTCTAAAGTGAGTTGCAAGAGAAGAAAAAGGCCAAAACAGGTTGTGGAAATGTTGAGTAAAGACACACTAACCTTTTTCCAAGACTGAGTTGCTGGAGAAGCAAAAGAAATAACATTTTTTGGGAAATTGTTTGCTTTGGTTTTTCTGCAGAGAGAAAATCAACAGAAAAATGTTAAAGAAAGCGCAAAAACAGATCTTCTAGTGATTTTCTATGGAAAACAGTTGAGTTTGAACTCAGCAAGACATTGTAGAAAACAGGGAAATTGTTTGAAGAATGGGGCGCAAATTTTCAATATTTTTCTTGGTTAAATATGTGTTTTCTATTTGGGTTTTGGAAAAACTGTGTAGCAAATCAAAATGCTTCAGATGTTTGAAGATGATGAACAATGATGGAATTGGGTGAGTTTGAAGCTTATTTTACTGGTGATTTTGATTTTTAGAATAACCTAAAGCATAATTAATATACTCAGAAAAAGCAGGATAATACAATGGGATTGGCTGAAGTAAGTTTGGAAGCTTATTTTATTATAGGAAACTGAGAGTGCATAATAGTTTAAGTCTTTGAAAGAACCAGCCTAAAAAATTAACCTATGTGAGATTAGGCTGATTGATCATAAAAGATCAGGCTAATAAGCACATCCAAACCCTCATCATTATATTCTGTATAGCTTCTAGTAATTTGTTAATAGACTTATTAATTATATCTGTATAATTAATAGTCTAAAATTGATGGACGTACTGGGTATAGGCCGTATAATTGCTAGTGTATCAATATAAAATTGTTGATTAAACATTGTGCAATTGTTATATGATCAAACCTAATAAAGTTCTAAAACCCCTTGGATCATAGTTTACCTCAGCCCCACTATCAGTCAATGGAGGCTTGGATAATATCTTACTCTTGTATAAAGTAAAGCAACCTTGAAGAGCCAATTTACACTTTAGTTACACACCATGTAATTCCTGACTTGAGATCAAATTGAACTATTAATTATACACCATATAATCCTCAACTCATATCAACTATTATTAAGCTTAAATGATTGGTTGTCCTATTATAGAGCCTTGATTGACACCCTAGGTGAAAGAGAATGAGACCCTTAAAAGTTACAATAACAGAGGGATAGGTTTGAAATAATTGTAAAAAATCCTCCAAGAAGCAGTTTTACTTCTCAGTGTCATATGAGGTGCGCAAAGAACCAGCCAGTCAACAACCCCCAGTAGGCTAGCTCTAGACAATTTTAAGCAGTATATGAGATGCCATGTATGTCTTGAGAAGAATAATGGTGTTTAGCAATTGTAGTTATACTGGTATGTTCAAAGCTACAGATAGATGTTAGCCTTGCCAATGTGCTCTACCTGTCGTATGCAAAGAGCACTACAGATTATAGTAGAATAGAACTTTGAAAATAATTACGTTTATTGAGACTAGAGTACAATCTAGCCAGCAGCTGCAATCTATCCAGGTGTAACTAAGAACTTATTTTTTATCCTTTCAGGTGTCTGTATCTATATAATGCAACAACCCTTGTTCTTTTCCTTTCAGACAGTTCTAAGTGGCTACCTTTGCAATAGGTCAATTCTTGCTGGCTACACCTATCCTGATTGACTGTCCTTGGCACATGTGCTGCTCTTGGCCTTTATAAGGCATACATGGCACTTCAGCTACAGCCTATGCTCTTCTTGAGCTAACCTACTGACAATTATTAATTGGTTGTGCTTTCCTGAACCTCTGATGGCACTAAGGCATCATCCTTCTTGTTGGTTAATGTTTAGGCATATTCCAAACCATGTCTCTCTGTCTATGAGAATGGAAATGTTGACATTCCTTTTAGGGCTTTAATCAGTGATCTTTTTCTAGATGGAAAGCCTTCTGCTTATTAATATGACAGGTCAATAGGGAATTATACGCCGTATAATAACTGACTTGATCCAATATCAACCCAAAAATTATCCACTGTGTAATAGTGACCCAAACTGATAAGGAACTAATTATCCGCTATACAATGTTAATGCAAACTTGGTATTTCATAGTTTTTTGTACATCATTTGTTTGATATACACATATACGCCTTTCAGGATAGGTGGGGCTGAGTTGATACAACATCCATTGGGAAGGAAGAGGAGATGTATGATTGATAATCTGTTGACTACATTTCATATAATCTATGATAATTACTATATTAGCTGACAATTATATGCCCCATAATAGCTATATCAATTATAATAAATCAGTGATTACATGGCGCATAATTGCTACACTTAATAGAATGATTATCTAATGATAATACAGTGTGTAACTGATAAGATCTGCGTGCAATGATTAGCCTGATTATTTGTGGTCAATCAGCATAATCTCACAAGTGGCATTAATAAATGTAGGGCACCCAATTGGGTAAGGTGTAGCCAGAAAGAGCTGGTTCACTTGCACAAAAAGCTGCCCAGACTTTCTGAAATATTAGGGGAGAGAATATCAAATATAAAAAGATACATATACCTCAAAGGCCAAAAACAAGCTTTTAGTTACCTGGAAAAATTGCAGCTACAGGCTAGATTATATCCCTGTTTTTATAAAGTAAAATTTACAAGCTCACTTATACTGTATTGTATTTAGTGTCCTTTTACATAGTATATATTGAGTTTATTACTTTGGACAGGCTAACTAAAGTCCTTAGAAACTTCTGTAGCTTTGAACTTCCCAAGAAGATTTACGCCTGCTTCAAATCCAGATCATTTTAGTTGTGGACGACCATCCAGATTTCATCTCCTTTCTAAAATCTTTTTAAGTGAAGGTTTATTGCATCCCTCTCAATATGATGCTTTTTATTGCTTTCCTGGAATTTTCTGGCTTATCATGCATTACTGTAGATTCAGAACCTGTTGGGAAAATGCAGGATTAACAAATTCTTTTGCATGAACTCATCAACTTAATGGAGTAATTTTTATCCCATAACAACTTACTTTTTTATATAAAAGAATGAAAAATATTCCAGTAAATTGGTGAGTTTATGCAAAAGAATTTGAAAATCCCACATTTTTCCCAGCAGGTTCTGAATCTAAAGTATAATCTTTGTCAATAGGCAAATCCTTAGGTAGGAAGAGATGTAGCCCCAGGGTACTTCTGTCAATAGCTGTTTTACGTATATACAAGTTTATACAGGCTTTTGCCTATATTGCATTCTATTTAGTGCAACAAACTAAGGTTGTTACTGACAGAACTTTGGCCAAGAGGCAAGAATTATAAGTAGATAGTTTGCTTGACGCTTCTACACTTGATCTGTCTAGTATTTTGACCCTTTTATTTGTCTGGAGGCTATAGGAGCTATTTTTAGTGTGCTTTATGATGTTTTTGACAATATAAGTGTTTATTTTGATGTTGTTGGTGTTAATTTATATTCCTATGTCTGTGATATGGATCTGATTTTTCAATTTTGGCAGTTGTCTCTTTGGATATAATCCATCTCACATTGTTGTATTTGTTCTTGTTTATAGATTGTGCTACATGCCATCTTGTGGCTTAATTTATAGTGTGATGATGTTCTTTTTGTCCTTTTTATTGCCATGCATAGGCACTAAAATGTGCATTGCCCAACCCTATAATAATTGGCTCATAAAGACAGGGATTAAAGCTTTGAGGGTGTTTTGATCAGGTATAAACTTCATATATTTCACATTAATTGAGGTTTTCTTTAATAATGCTCAGTAATTTTCCCCCATTAGCAGTGTTTAAGGTACTCATGTAGGTGTATGATATGGATATGTCTAAAGTCTATGTGATAACAAACAATGGTGCCAATCTATTGTGTTGACCAAACATAAAGTTCAGTGTCTTCACTTGGTATTATATGGTGGTGCAATATGCCATCTTGAAAATAACATCTTAAAATATGCCATCTCAAAGGTTTTTTGGAATAGAGTTTAGATCTACTTTAGCAAAATTAAAAAGCTTAATAAAAATTATTATTTTGTTAATTTTTACATAGTGATTTCTAATACAGCATCTTAAAAGACTTCATGCCAAAACACTATCACAAATCAAAATAAAAAGGATTTTATCCAAATTAGTTTTTTTGGTATAAAATTAAAAAGTAAACACTTAAAATACACTATCACAAAAGAAGCCATCTAGAAAGACAGTATATTAAATACAATAAGCAATAAGTACAACACGCCATCTCAAAAAACGCTATCTCAAATTTGTTTTGAGATGGTATTTTTTGTGTTAGGACTTTTGAGTCAAAAAATGATATGTATAGTAAAATAGTTAACATTAACTTATAAATTTATATTAAAAAATCTTGAAAACATGGCATCTTGATTTTTGTCATTGTGAGTCAAATTAATTAAATCTTATTTCCCTAACTTTACTTACATATGAAATCACTTAGTGTGGGGTATGTTTATACCAAATCAATTAACATCATTTATCATGTGCTAAAATAATCTTATATCATCACAAAATCATATCCTTTTGTATAAAGTTAGAAGATATTCCTAAATATTTAATCCAAGACACTTATAATAATAGTAACCTAAAGCAATGCCACTAAAGAATTTCTACTATTGATTAACATTGCTGTTTAAAAGAACCTCCTTTCAATATGTAATTTATACCTTATCTATACAGGGATACACTGAGCAGCTCTTCTCAAAAAATGGTTTATTAGTGGTTTCAATATGTATATTAGCAGTTAAGTCATTTCAATTTACACCATTTAAAATTCCACTAGGTTTTCTATCACTCAACTGATTTGATGAGCACAATGGATAGAAGAAAACAAGGTTGAATTAACTATAACATCACAATATTTATATCAGTTTCCCAATCTCAATATTGATTTCTGCTTTTCAAAATTACTTTTTTCAAGCCAAAAATCACTATAGTAATTTTTTTTGACACTTTGTATATTGTTACAAGTGGCATTCACCTATTATTGATCCACTAGACAGAATCTCATACCCGGGATTCAAACCCCAAAACCCTGCAGGCTGGCAGCCTGCATTTTTTAGGCTCAAGTCAAGAATGGATTTGACCTCAGAGAAACCTCCTAGACCACTTATGAGGCACATTCTACAATCAAACCTTGCCCTCTAGGGATCCCCTTAGCCTAGCCAATAGGAGCACCAACCCAAGTAATACCCCATGATAACCCAGGCTGCTGCCAATAGAGTGCTGCATAAATTTCCCTGAAAACAAGGCCCACCAAATAATGACAAATCTCATGTCTCAAAGAAGGTATCAAGATTCCCCGTTACAGCCCAGTCAATGACAAGCCAGCAATTCCAGATGCCATCAAAGATTTCCAAACCATGTTTGCTGTGTTCTGAGGCGTGGCGTAGACACACACCAGGAAATCCTAACCTTAGGATAGAATTCTTACTAAGTCTTAGTTAGTTGGCAGGGAAGATGAAGCAATTACCTTGTGGCCCTGAATAATAAATCTCTAATAGTTGTGGCTAGAGAGAGGTGCCAAAGCACTTGAAAACATAAAGACAGAAATGTGAATAGAACTTAATTTTTATTTAAGGTAGGTAATTGGAATATATATTGTTTGGTGTTACCACAAAGCAATACAAAGACGGTATGATCACTTGCTGCAAGCATGAGTGGGGCAAGTGAGTTACACAGAATCAGAAAACTAAACAGTTGAATTTTCCACTTTGGAAATAGACTCATTTTGAGGAGCAAAGGTAAAAGCAAGGGATTTGTCCTTGAAAGAACTCAACTAAGGCAAAATCAAAATATTGTGAATACTGGAATTTCTAATACTGGTAAATTCTATCACCTATCCCAAAGGATTTTGCAAAAATTTTCCATGGCTGATGAGCATACTTAAACTCTGGGGCCGCCAGAAAGTTTCTCATTGCTATTTTTGCAATAAATTGTTATTAACCCTGGTTCTCTCAGGTCATTACATACTTAATTTAAAACTTTTTTCATCTGCAGTTTGATTTCTCTGGTTCTGTCTTTTTCACCAACTAATCCCAAGAACCTGCAGACAAGCCGCCCAAGTTTTACTGTCCCCCAGGAGCACCTTACAGCCTGGTAAATTTCACAGAATACACCCAATCCTACTTATTCAGAGTTCATCTTAGAAAAAATCCTAAACTAAGACTCTGAAGCCAGAACTAAAGAGCCTGAACTCATTGAGCATGAAGGCACCTGGCATATCAGGCAACTATTGCTATTCTGGGATAAATATAACCACCTTCCTGCCTATCTAGTGCCCATGACCTCCCCTGTGACCCTGTGGCCCAACTGCCTACAAGAATCTGTGGCTGCCACTGAATCTACCTCCACTCAACTATTCAGAGTCCTCTATATAACGCTCACCAGCCTAGTTGATTATATGGTGCCCACTAATGAGCCTTGGTCCTTGCTCAGAAAAGCATTCTCAAATATTTTAAAGTTAGCTTCTATCCTGTGGTGGGCCCTTCCCTCTGGGCCTGCAGGCTGTCTGCCCGCAAGTTCCCCAGAATCTGCTACAGGCTGGATCCCTGACATTATGGCAATCTTACTAAAATACAGTAACCTGGGCCCCAAGATGTTGTTAAATCTAAGGTAGCTTGCATGCTAGTTATTTTGATTTTGACTTACTACACCTATAAGCTTTTTACCAAACTTATTGCCTCAGCTGCTGAGACCCTGAAATTTAAATAACCTAAAGATGCTGCTCCTGGCGTCAAACCCCAGAAGACCTTTAGGTTGCAAGTACAAAATGTGATTGTGAAAAAGCCCACAACTAAGGTGGACATGCCCCAGATGAGCAAGCTCACCTTAGAAGAAGCCCGCCATGCCAGTCCTTTGCCTGCACTTTCAAGCTAATTCTAACACCTACTCCAACAATACAGAAAAGGTTTTGGGAGTGGTCTCCATTTTATCAGGCAACACACTAGACCAGTTTGGCAAGGCTACCGCCAAGGACATCAAGTTCTGCCTGGACTACTCCAAATTTGAAAGCAAACTGATGGCCACTGGCAACAACCAAGACACCTGCCATCACACCCTCATCAGCTTACTAGATATTAGACAAGGATCCTGCACCCTACAAGCCTACACCAACAAGTTCCTTAAACTGAAAGCTAGAACCCAACTTGAGGACAAGTTATCTGACATCCTATACTGCCAAGGAGCCTGCCCTGCCTTGAAAGAACTCCTCAAGCACCATCCCCCATGCTTGGCCTAGATGAGTTACTTCTCTTGTGCAGAGGATTGAGCTTTAACCAAGAAGGCGCCCCCTGCCACTCAGCGCACTAACCGCGCCCAAACACCCAGCAGACAAGTAATGTCCCCTGAGGAGCTACAACGTCACTACCATGAAGGGTTGTGTTTCTAATGCCACAAACCTGGCCACCTCACTAAGACTTGCCCCAAAAAAGAGGCTCTACAGTTTCCCTAGCACAAATCAACACCTCCACCCAGTCTTAAAAATTTATCCAAGTCAAAGTAAAAACACTCACAACATCTCAGATTGCCAGGACATTTATCAATACTGGAGCTAAAGAAAGCTTTATTGATGCCACTCTTGAAAAGGACCTAGGACTAAAGGCTACCGCCAAGGGTGTCAAGGTGATCATGGGGAATAGCTCCCATGACCTTGGGTTCAGGTATGAAACCAAGTTGCCATTAAAAATTGGTCAGAACATCTACCCAGAGCTTCCCATCATCCTGAACAGACTTCCCCACCCCTTGATCCTGGGAGACTCCTGGTCCCAAAGGCACAGTGCAATCCTGAACTTCTGTAACCAAACATTTGCCTTGAAAGGGGTCAGCTCTTGTCACTTAGAGCTTTTCCAGCTGGTTCCAACCAAAGGAAACCCCAGCAAGCTCATGACCCTGAAAATGGAACCCAGTGTGGGGGCCCTACCTGCTCTGTTAGAGAAGTGAAACCACATCTTCAGCAAGGAATCTTCTACCTGTCTCCTCAAATACACAAAGTAAGATCACACTATTGACCTCTTACCCAGCACCAAGCCCCAGCATGGCCCCATCTATAGCTGCAATCCCAAAGAGCAGTTGGCACTGAAAGCGCACATCAAAGACGTGTCCAAGAAAGGCTTCATCTGTGTTTCCAAGAGCCCTTGCTTGTTGCTAACGCTGTTTGTGGCCAAGAAGGACAGTAGTATGAGCCTGTGTGTTAAATACCAGAAGCTAAACAATATAACTATAAATAACTGCTACCCTATTTCTAATGCTGATGACTTGTGTGATGCTTTGATAGGCGCTCAGGTGTACTCCAAGATTAATCTCTGAGACACTTTCAATCAAATCCAAATCAAGGAAGGCAACAAGTATAAAACGGCATTCAAGACCAGGTATTGACTCTACAAATACCTGGTGATGCTGTTTGGACTATGAAATGCCCCTAGCACCTTCCAGTGCATGATTAATACAGCCCTGGGCAAATACCTAGACCAGTTCTGCAAGTCCTACCTTGACAGCATCCTCATCTATAGTAAGACCCACAAAGAGCACCCCCAACACCTGGACCTTATACTGGAAAACCTCTCCTGAGCCAACTTACACGCCAAGCTTAAATGTGAATTCTTTCAGTCTGAGGTCAAATTCCTAGGATACATAGTGAAGACCGGCAGTTTTGCCATGACACAGGACAAAGTAGAAGCAGTAACAGCCTGGCTGGTGCCCAAATGCAGAAAGGATGTGAGAAGTTTTTTGGGCCTGGCAAATTATTGCAGGGATTTCATCCAAAAGATTTCTCTGATTACCCTGCCTCTGACCTGTCTTTGCTCTGACAAAGTCCTGTTTGTCTGGAACCCGTAATTTACCACCACCTTTGAAGCCTTGAAGCTTGCTTTCACCTCTGCCCCCATCCTGGCCTTGCCTGATCCATCAAAGCCTTTTGTACTGGAAACCGGCATGTCCAACTTTGTAGTGGGCAGGGTCCTTCTTCAGGAAGGAGGGAATAGTATGCTACATCCTGTAGCATATTACTCCAAGAAGATGCTGCCTGCTGAAGGGAGCTACCTGATATATGACAAGACAATGCTAGCTGTTGGGAATTTTTACCAAGCAATGATTCCAATTATGACAGAGCCCACAGATTGGGATTGCTACAACCAAATCCATAATTTAGTAGTACAAAATACAATGATACTAATTATGACAGAGCTTGCAGATATGAATTGCAGCTACCAAATAACATAAATTGGTAGTATAAGCCACATGCAAATTGGATTAGCAGTAGTCTGCTGACCTAAGCCTAATACTAGCCAATGGCAAGTGCTGCCGTAGCACTTAATAAATACACAAAGTGCCGCGGCGCCGCCTGGTAATTAGATTAGGCGCCAAGGCGCCAAACTACTTTAACGTCAAGCACTGCCGCGCCAACTGAAAATTATTGCAAGCGCTGTGGCGCTGCCTGGCAAATATTACAGGTGCCGCCTTACCTTTACATTGAGCGCCAAGGCGGGGGTTCAATTTCCCATAATCTCAAATTCCCTTAATTGTCACATTAATAAGCATTAAGCTTCAGTATGCTAAGAAAGCAGGAAGTAATCATGAAGTAACTAAATTATTCCACACCAGCAAGGATCATCTGTGCTGGGTGAAGATGAAGATATTATATTGGTTGACGTGCAAGAAGCGCCAAACCTAGATTAATAGTTACCCAAATTAGGGACATGTTATAATGTCCTAGAAGATATTGCTAGCAGCCCAGGGATTACCCTTGTAGTAGGTATAAGAAGAATTAATCCTTTACAATAAAATCAATCTTTGAACCATCTTTACTTTATCCTTAATCTGGTTGACCTTTATCCTGATCCTTAAGTGCTTCTGCGTGATCAGAAGCCATTACTGGGCAATAATCATGGTCCTGCTTAATCCTGGCTCTTCTGATACAATACTACTCATATTCTCACATATGACTGTATTCTGGCAAATGTCCTGTGCCCTATAATCTCTAATAATTGTTGCACTGTAATGCAAAAAGCGCAACACTAGCTATAATGCAGGCCCTGAAATATTGGTGCCGGTATCTATGTGGTGCTGAATTCCCAGTGAAGATTCTTACCAATCATACAAACTGGTTTAATTCTTTAAGCCTAGACATTTAAACCAAAGGTAAGTCAGATTGGATTTATAACTGGCTGGCTACACCCTAAAAATTGAATATAACCCCAGAAAAGTTAGCATAGTACCTGACGCACTGGGCAGAAGAGCAGACATGATTCCCTTCACATCTGAGACCAAAGACCATAACACACATGTACTCCTCAACCCTTCCAGCCTAGGAATCAAGCTGATGTACATGAAGATCATGACTTGTAACCCCAACATAATTGAGGCGCAGAAATTAGACAAATACTTGATGGAACTTGATGCTGACTTTACCTCAGACCCAGAGAGCACCCACCAAAAGAAATGATTTTCTTTGAAAGGAACCACCCTACTACTACATAACCAGATTTATGTAACAGAAGATGAGACAAGAACTAAGATTCTCATAGACTATCATGACTCAGATATGACTGGCCACTCTGGCAGACTCAAGACGCTCAGAGGAATCAAGAAGAGCTATGCCTAGCCCCAGATGGACAAAGACGTGGCCGCCTACATTGAATGTTGTGAAACCTGCAGAAGAACCAAGACCCATAGATCTAAGCCTGAGGGTCTGCTGAGGCCACTAGACATACCTGTGGGGGCCTGGCAATCAGCCTCAATGGATTATATTGTAGAACTTCCATCTTTCAATTTGTTCAATGCCATACTAGTCATGGTAGATAGATTCACTAAGATGTCCTACTTTGTCTTTACCACCACCCACTATTCTGCCGCTGAGACAGCTAGACATTTCCATGATTGTATCCTAACTCAACATGGCACCCGGCAGTAATTACCACTAATAGAGACCCTCAATTCACCTCCAACTACTTGACCAAAGTGATTAAGGACTTAGGAATAAAGTGTTCCATGTCCATATTGTACCACCCACAGACCAATAGCCAGATCAAACAAGTGAACCAAATACTTGAACAATAACTACAATGCTACACTGACACCAACCAAGATAACTGGGCAGAGATGCTACCCATGACACAGTATGCTTATAACAGCAAAGACCATGCATCTATAATAGTGTCCCCTTTCAAAGCCAATTATAGTTTTGCTTCATCTTGGGATCCCAGCATCAGCAGCAAGGAACTGAACACGTCAGAACAAGCCTGTACTGATAAAATACGCAGCATTCAGGAAACCTGTCTTAAGAATTTGAAATGTGCTGTCCAGACTTATAAGCCTTTGCTGACAAAAAGAGGATTCATGACAAATCTTTGAAGATAGGCAACAAAGTCTACCTTGACTCCCAGAATATTCCCCAGCATGTTCCTAGCAGAAAGCTAGCTCACTGCTGCTGCTGACCTTACAAGATCACCAAGCAAATAGGTGAAGTAGCATACAAACTAGACCTCCTACCAACCTGGAAAATCCACAATGTCTTCCACCAATCCTTGTTATTTAGGAAGGAAGGGACTTACCTCCCCTATCAGAAAATTAAGTCCAAACCCCCCGCCCATCCAAGAGGGGCGCACAAACAAATATAAAGTCAAATACATCCATGAAGACTGACTGCACTCCAATACTCAGCAATACTACGTCAAATGGGTAGGGTACCCCCCCCCCCAAAGAGAGCACCTGGGAACTTGCCTCTAACTTTCTCAATGCTCAAAAAGCCATCCATAAATAATTGAATAGTAAATCTGGGAAGTAGAGACTGCTGGGAAGGAAGAAAACAATGTCACAAGTGACATTCACCTATTATTGATCCACAAGACAGAATCCCATTCCTGGGTTTTGAATCCCAAACCCCTACGGGCTGCCAGCCTGCAGGCCCTGCTGCCCACATTTTTTGGGCTCAAGTCAAGAATGGATTTAACCTCGGAGAAACCTCCAAAGCCTACCTATAAGGCGTATTCTACAATTGAACCTTGCCCTCTGAGATTTCCCCTCAGCCTAGCCAATAGGAGCACCAACCCAAGTAATGCTCCTGTGATAACCTGGGCTGCTGCTAATAGAGTGCTGCATGAATTTCCCCAAGAACAAGGCCTGCCAGATGATGACAAATATTATGTCTCAAAGAAGGAAATTGAGATCCCTCATTCCAGCCCAGACTATGATGAACTGTCAAATTTTGATGCCACCAAAGATTCTCAAACCCTGGTGAATGCTACCACCCGTCCCAAAGGATTTTGAAGAAGTTTTCTATAGCTGATGGGCATATTATACTCTGGGGCTGCCAGAAAGCTGCTCATTGCCATTTTTGCAATGAAGCATTATGAACCTTTGGTTCTCTCATGACATCCCCTACCCAACTTTAGCACTTCTTCATTTACTGATTGATTTCTCCAGCTCTTTCCCTTCTACCAACTAACCCAAGAACCTGCAGACAAACCTCCTTTTTATACCGTCCCCCAGGAGCACCTTACAGCCTGGTAAATTTCACAGAATACCTCCAACCCTGCTTATTCAGAATTCACTTTAGAATAAATTCTAATATACATCCCCAAAGCCAGAATCTGAGAGCCTCAACTCATTGGATGTGCAGGCCCCTGGCATATTAAGCAGCCACTGCTATTCCAGGACAAATATAGCTACCTGCATATGTGGGGTTCCTGTTCACCAGTCCCCATAGTGTTTCCTGGGTCATAGCCAAGGACTGGCTTGGAGGAGTTGTCATTTACTAGTAGGGGGAAGTGGCTAGCTAGAAGTTTATACTTGGCTTGCATTAATGCAAACTCTTCTAATAATTTTCCAATCACTAAGTAAGTATCTCCACCATGCACTTGTACTTTGGCTGGTTCTATTCCTTATTTAGGCCTTTACCAGTCTTTCAGCAACCTATTAAACTCATTTCCAATGAACTCTCTTCCCCTATCCATCATTTCAAGGTGTCTAGTCAACCTTTCCCACTCTTCCTGGGAGTTCTTACTAGTGACAAACCTTCTAAAACTCTGACAATAGATATCTTCTTCCTCTTGGTCAGGGTAAAAGATGTGGGCCATTCACTCATGGGGCTTTTCTGTACTGCTTAGAACTTTAGGCAGGGGTCAAAATAGGCTTTTATTCACAGTCAGAAGGAAGATCCCCTTATAAACCTTCTGATATATTGCCTGGGGGTCAGGGAAACAATATGGATTTTTCAATACTTGGAGTCCTCCAACAATCTCTTGGACTCCTTGTACTTGGTCTTGGGCTCCTGGTCCTTAATATTAGGCTCCCGCGCCTTAGACTTGGACTCCTGCACCGCAAACTTGGACTCATGCACTCTGCTCCAGCTCCAACTCTTTACCTCCAGCTCCTTTGCCATGGGCTCCTGCACCTGTATCTTGGGCTTTTGCATCTTTTTTCTTATGCTTCAGTTCTCTGTGGAGTCCTTGTGGTCTTTTTAATCCACTGTTTTGAATCTTTAAAAAGCTTCAGATAGCTCTCCCTTTTATAGCTCCTTGTTTCAGTCCTTGTTTCTTCTCAGAACTCTTGGTTTTCAAAGCTTAAACTATCCAGTTTCTTCTCTACATCACTGTAAATTCAGAACCTAAACATAAAAATGTGGTATTGCTAAATCCTTGGTCCAAATTTTGAATCACTTTTGCAGGCAACTCATCTGAGTGAAAATTAAAATATTTAATAAAATCAACCATTTGATTTGACTTTTTTTGTTTATTTAAATTGGCAAATTTTGAATCTCTTGAGCAGATAACTGTCAGGAATATTCCTGATGACACCTTGGGTCAGGATAATATTTTGTTTGCAATTGGGCTCAATAAGCAAAATAAAAAATTGCAGCAGTTCCCCCTTATTGGGGAAACTGCCACAAAAAGCCAGGCCAATGATTTGAAAATTAAAAATTGTATTTTTGGATCAGACAGGTTTTATACCCCGGCCGCAGGCTGCGCGCTGAGCCTGGCGGCTTGCCTGCCAGCAGGGGACGGCGCATCCCCCACAGCAGGGTTGCCCACCCCCGCTAGATGGGGAAATTGCCCAATGGGGAGACACAAAAAGGAAATTTCCCTAAACCCAAAAGGAGGGGGAACTGCTGTCCAAATTTGGAATCTACCAAATTTGGGAGGGGCTGACAAGCTGCCCAACCCAACCATTCCTGCATTAACTGCAGAAGTCAAATTTGAATGCATGAAAGCATCCAATGATACACCAAACCAATGCAATCTCAGAAGTAATAATTCATTGCTTGCACACCACTTCTAATTCCCTTCCCAAGAGGGAATTCCAGACAACACCAAGTGTTTGGGGTTCTCTGTACAGTGTTTTACTCTATTCATGCCCCACAAGGATGATAGTATATAATAAAGCCAAATCACTTGATGATAGTTTGTGCTATCATTGAGTGAAATTACCCCTCAATAGTATCACATAAATCAATCCAAACTTTACCTACCAGAAGTTAAAAACAAGACACTAAGCTTTGTCTGCCCTTTCCCAGGATCAGAAGATGAATCATCTAATCTTCTCAGCTGTTCTCACAGCCTGCCTAGGGATTGGGGGCCACCAATATAATCAACAGCTTGGGCCATTCAATAAACCACCTGGCAATTACATCTACAAGGAGCCAGTGCAGCTAAACTCCTCCAAGCAGTACTCCTGGCCCACGCTGGTATTGCCCCACTCCACCCAGTCCATAGCCATATACACCTGTATATACTACGTACTCATGTATTTTGCCAGTAATTTTGGACGTTATAGCGTGCACGCCAAGGTCTTTTGATTGATGATGACAGTCTATCCCATTGTGACAGTGCTCACAGGTTTCCAAGCCGCCAACTCAGTCCCTTATTTTGCTAAAATACTCCCCCAATTATTGGGTCTTTACATAACTCAACTAAAAAAGACAAAACACAGCAAACATATGCAGGATAAATGAATCAGAAATGTGGGATTCTAATATACAATTTAAGATTTCCTGTATTTCAAACAAATCATAGACAACATGTAAAAAGTAACAAATATGAAATTGTGGGATTGTCAAATCCAAGAACCAAATTTCAAATCAAAAATGAGATGAATTCAAAATAAATATAATGTATGGGCATCTCAAACAGGAAGTCAAAGGATCTAGAGTGAATTTGTGATAACTCTTAAAGGAATCATAGGCATTCTCAAAAATCACCCTTTTCCAGTTTAGGACAGTTAAAATTTATATTGTACTATTCACCGGCTTAACATACTTAACAATAAAATTGATTAAAATATACACTTCTCTTTTTGAGTTTAATTTTTTAATATAAAATTTATTATGCATTTTTTTAATAATAACCAGATGAACAAGCTGTTCCCTGGCCTTGACAAAATCATGCAGGGCTATGCTGGGTCTTCCAATAGTGAAGCCTCCCTCTATGATCATTCTCAACCCTCAGGCCCCTCCCCAAGTACTACCCAGGAGTATGTTCTTTCTCCTGCGTCCTCAAGCATGGCCCTGTTTGCCCATCACGCACAGGCAGCTGCTAACCCAAATCACACATCAATGGCATCTGGAATCAGTTGATTGAGCCAAGGGGCCACTGTGGGGTTCCTGGTCACCAGTCCCCATAGTGTGTCCTGGGCCGTAGCCAGGGACCGGCTTGGAGGAGTTGTCATTCTTCAACAGGGGTGAAGGGTTGGTGATAAGTTTATACTTGGCTTGCATAAGGGCAAACTCCTCCAGTACCTTTTCAATCACCAAGCAAGCATCTCCACCTTATACCTGGACTTCAGCAGGCGCCAGCCCTTCTGTAGGCTGATACCAATCTTGTAGTAGTCTCGCAAACTCTTCTCCAATGAACTCTCTTCCTCTATTCAACATCTCCAAATGCCTTGTCACCTTCTCCCACTCCTCCTGGGCAGATTTACTAGAGGTATCCTTCCTGCACCCTAGGCAATAAGATTCCTCATCCCCTGGGCTAGGATAGAAAATATGGGGTAATTGACTCATGAGACTTAAATACTCTTTTCACACAGGAAATTCAGATAAGGGACGTAATAGGCGCTTTATTCTTTGTCAGAAGGAAGATCCCCTTAGAAACCTTCTGAGATATTGTCTTGGGGTAGGGAATAAGAAAGGGTTTTTGCCAATACTTGGAGTCATGTAACAATATCTTGGACTCCTTGTACTTGGTCTTTGACTCCTGCTCCTTGATCTTGGGCTCCTGTGCTTTTGTCTTGGGCTCCGGCACTTTAGTTGTGGGCTCTGTTGTCTTAATCTTAAGCTCCTGTGGTCTGATCTAGCTCTGTCTTCCTATCCTTGGTCTTCTTCTCCTTATGTAGCTTTGGTGACCTTTGTAATCCACTTGATTCAGTCCCTGAAGAGTCTCAGATAGCTCTCTCTTTTATAGCCCCTTGTTTCAGACCAAAAACATCTCTTAGAACTCTGGTTCTTTAAAGCTTAAATTATCCTGTTTTTCTTCTTCTATTATATATTAAACTTTTAAACTTACTTCAGCCAATGAAAACCCTGAATTTTCTGCTTCTGCTCCCCATTTTTTAGGCTTTAGCTCTCAAGTTAAAGCCCTTAAAAAACTGATTAAGTAGGCTCCGTGTTGCAGCCAATCAAATGCCTTGCTTCAACGGTTTTGCCAAAACATTTTCCCCGGATGACCTGTCCCTGACCCTGGTTCAAACTTGAAGCTGTCTTGCTCCAGGTAAACAACTGCTCCGCGTTTCAAACGGTTTTGCCGTAATTCCCGTTATGTTTCCCCAGCAAATCTTGAGCACTTCCACATATGTTTTACTTAGGCAATTTTTGACCCTTCAATTTTTCAACGTTTCTCCGTGTTTCTCTGTGTTCCTTTCAACGTTTTGCACCTTCAAACCTGCCTGCTACTCGTCCTTTTGCTTTCCTAGTTGTTCTCAGCAAAATTTGCTCTTTTGCCCTCACAGTTTCTCTGTTCTTCTTCCAGCTCATTTCTGATCCATTTTCTCTTTAATCTCTTTTCTAAAAATAACATATAGTTCTAACAAACTATAGGTTATTTTTTCTTCTCTATCTTTTTTCTTATATAATTTTTAATCCTTTCTTAATCATAATCAGGCAGTATTTAATTATTCTTTAACTGCTTCTTTATATCCAAATTTCTTCTCAAAAGTCACTAAACCAGCTCTTCCAGCCTCTATATTCAGTCCAGCTAGGTCATCCTCTTAGCTCTTCAGTTCTTCAGCACCAACTTCTGGTCCTTTGGCCATCCTACACCATGATCTGCTAGTCCTTCATCATGTCTTATTGTCCTTCTGCTTATCCTTAACCAGTTCCTCACCAAATCCTCACTAGGAACCTCATTTGTTCCTTTAACACACTGAACCATCTTGGTTCATTCCATTCAATATGAATTAACAGTTCATCAACTATCCTTCACTGTGACTAAACAGTCCCTCTTGCTAGTTTTCTCCGCTAATTCTGTGAACCACCTTGGTTCTTTATCTCAGCCCCCATTACCAGAACTTGTAGATCCAGGCATGAGTCTACATTGAACTGGTGTTTGACTGGGCCCTCGCAAGTGGCAATCCACTTAGGCTATTTAACCATAAATCTATGTCTATGCGTTGTTTTTACTCACCCAGGTGATAAAGTCTGGGCTTTCAGTTGCAGAGTAATCAACTCTACTTCCCAGAGGCCTGATCACACCAAGTTCTGCAGCTTGCCTCCCCAAGCAAGCCACCTTGGTGACACCTCTGAGCATGCCTATACCCTCCAATGCTCACTTTGGGTTTCCCCAAAGCTCTCATAGGGGCATAAACGAGGACACCCTGCCAGTCTGTTAGGCAAGGTGCTTTCTCACAGACCTCCTGCAAGCGTATTAGAGTATGTTGAGCCCTCAGAGCTCTTCCCCTCCATGGCAGCCCGCGTTACCCGCCAGGGGTCCAAACCTACTCCCCCCAGACAGACAAAGTTCCCTGCTTGCTATTTTAGTCTTCACCCTCCCGTAGCCATGGTTCCCTGCTAGGTGAAGCACTATAGCCCAAAGCAGCCAACATATTCTTCTGGATGGAGGCAACATCTGCCTCTGGTAGTCCTTTGTTACCTAACAGCCAGGCCTTACTTACCCTAGTAGACCATGTTACCTACTAGGGTTACCTCACTTCTCCTAGTAGACCAAGTTATCTACTAGGCTTACCTCACTTCTCCTAGTAGACCAAGTTACCTACTAGGCTTACCTCACTTACCCCTAGCAGCCCTATGTTACCTACTAGTTTACAACGTTGCTAGCTAACCACACATTGTCATTCTTTAGCATATTGTCTTTATTTGAAGCCAAATCAACCCTTGCCTGCAAAACCGCACACATGTGGATCACCACAGCCACCCATTGAAGCCAGAATAAAGAAACAGCCAATCAGATGTTAATGTCCAGTTCCCAAGACGGACACATCCCACTTTCAGCCAATCAGCCTGCAAGACGCAGAAGAAAATTGATTGCCCCAGAAATTGTTCTCAAAACGCTTGAAAATCAAGGGATGCTTATGTCCCTTGGGGAAATTGCAGCTGTGATGAGTTTTGCAAAGTCCACTGTGGTTGCAACCTTGCAAGCCCATGCCAATTGTGGCCCCCCTCCCAAGAAGACCCCAACTGGAGCCTGTACTTCAACTGATAGTGAAAAAGCCCATCCCCTTATGATGACCATCATGGAACACAACATGTGGATGCCCCTGGTCCAGGTTTGTCTCCAACTGGGACTTCATGGCATTTTCACAAATAAAAGAACAGTCAATTTGTGGATGCACAGAGTTGTGGTTGCTGCTAGAATCTTGTCCAATCAAGTTCTCACTGGCCCCAGTTTGGTGGATACCAACCCATACAATTCAACCATTCTTAATTTTATTAAAGGGAGGGTAATTGGACGCACAATGACGTCATCTTCTTATTGTATGTCAAGATTTCTGTAAACATCCAAGATTTTGGAGAAAAGTGTATCCAATCTGACGTCTACAAGCACGGCCCAATCTTGGATCAATTTGTTGGGGTTTTGTTGACAGTTTCCCCATTGGGTATCAATTATTACTCAGCAATATCAAACACTGCAGATGGGTATGCCTACCAGATGGAGCTCAAGAAAATGCTGGAGGAGTGGGATACACAACAAGCTGTGTTCACAGTTGTACTGAGTGCAGAGATGGAGCAGCAGGAATGGGCAACCAAGAAAATTAGGGCTGCAGGGCATACCTGTTGGTCCTATTCCACTAACCACGCTGACATGCATCTTGCAGATGTATGTAATTACAATTTTGGTTTGACTCTCAGATGCTTAAAGCCTGCCACATACAATGAACTGTGCACCCAAATTGAGAAGAGGTATGATCTTTTCCCTTCCATATTTGTCCAGGACTTATCAGATCTTGTCATATTCTATGCAAGTGATAGTGATAAGTCCAGAAAGGACTCCTGCCTTCCCCCACGCCCATCCATTTGGTTTTTCAAGCCCACATATGTGATGGAAGAAGAATTTGAGCAATTGAATCAATTAGCTCTTGCCGCTTCTTCCCAGTCAACAAACCCTGCCTCCCCATCTCCCCCATCAAGACCAAGCCAATTGCCTTCCAACCCTGACTCTCAAAACACCACTAATTCCCTCCTCATTACCTTTGATGATATCCCTTTCACAAGTGCATATGATGATGGTGTACATGCTGCCCATTCCAGCCCCTATTTGTCCTTTGATGAGTAAAATAAAACCTTTCTTTGTGACAACTTATTAAACTGATATTATTTCTTTTGATTTATAATTAATAACATATTCCTTTTACATTATTGACATTCTCATAACCAATAAAATGTTGTACATTTTATGAATAACATACAATTATTTGCATGAATATTTTTCATCACCAATAATAAATTAAGGACCACAAATGTATAAATTACATTAGAATATTACAGGTATGCGTTAAATCCTGATATTTAGATATTATGTGAATAACTCAATGTATTCTGTATAATAAAATTCATTGTAAACGTGGCTTTTTCATTGTAATTTATTATACAGAATACATTGAGTTATGCACATAATATCTAAATATCAGGATTTAACGCATACCTGTAATATTTTAATGTAATTTATACATTTGTGGTCCTTAATTTATTATTGTTGATGAAAAATATTCATGCATTGAAGGTAGTGTCAAAACCGCAGACTTGACCCGCCAGCAAGGTTCCAACCAAGTGGGTTTGTGACCCACAATCCAATTATCCGGTCACCCAAAGCCAGACTAGGAAGTCAACTCAAATTTCCAAATCCAACAACATGAACAGATGATGATCCTTTATGGTGGATACCTTGTTTTAGCGCTTGACTCATTACCAGGATCAAGCCACCCTCCTCTTCCATCCAGCCGTGTGATCACCAATCATGTTTCTGGTATCCTTGATTCACATGAACTATATAATCACTATCTCACAATAAAGATTATTATCTATCTCCTAAATATTTTTCCCATGTAACTCTGCTAAAACAGCACAGTTACAACAGTAGTACTATTAAAACCAGTTTTTGATGTAATTCAAACAAAATGACAAATATCTATAACTTGATAACTGAATTAGAAGCTCACCTGCAAATGGTTGTTAAAATAGAAAAAAATATCAGGGAAATAGTAACAGGAAAGCTGGGTAATGGGGGCAAGCCACTGATCCAGCCAAAGGAAGATGCTCTGGATAAACTAGGAAACATTATAGATGAAAAGAACAAAGAAGCATTACTCAATCTACAGGGAACAATCTTATCAAGTCTGAAGTTCAATGACACAGCCTACAATTTGTGGGAGTTCTGGCAAGGGGCCAAATAAAACAATAAGAAAATCAAACTGATTGAAGGAACTGAAATCTATAAGGAATTTAACACTAATGAAGAGGAAACTAATTAAATGGAAACAGATGAAAACAAAGCACAATCAAGAAGCAGAAGCACCACAAGAAACAATGAAAATTCAACAAATGAAACTCAAGAGGAAACACAAGTAGCACGGAAAATAAGGAAGATCAAGCCCAGAAAAACAAATGAAGAGCAGCCAACACTCATGAAGTTTGCTGAAGGGGTGCCAGTGGCTGAGAGGGCCGCGGGGAAACAATCAGTAAGCTTTTTAATTTTTACTTATATTTATTTTAGTCATCACCAGGAATGAGGACAAGGTTGCAGAAGTGGCGGCTTTTACGCCAAGTTGGTTTTATGGGGGTTAACAATCACTGGTAGCCCCTTTAAAGCAAATAAATTAAAATGAAATAAATAAAATAATTCAAACTAACATTAATAATTTTGCAAATATTGTAGCAAAGAATAATTAATACTTGCCACCTACGGGTGCTTGCCGTGGGTTAGGGAAGCCTACAAGCTAGGCGGGACAATCAACTTTAAGAATTTAAATGAAATTCAAGGGAATATCAAGATGAACTTTGATGAATATATTTATGAATGCTGTGAACAATTCCCATTTGCAAACATAAATGAATATGAATTTTTTTAAAAAAAACAGACTTTCAAATAGGACCAGAATATCTCAAAACTGAACTTTTCAACAAAGTGTTTAAATCATTATCAAATATAGTTGGGACACAGTCCTTGTGAACACATTTAAACCTTTATTAATATTGTTTGCCAAGGCATGGGGGGCAGATACAAGTTGGGCGCCCTCTGGAACCATATTTAAGTTCAATCAAACATCCTATATAAACAGATTAGTTCAAGTGTACAAGAAATTGTGCATGTTCTCCAAAAAATATACCTTGTAAAGGATTCACGCCACATTATACCTAGGAATCTTACTACATTGCATATTAAAAACTAATGTCAAAAAGTTGGAGAATGTACCAATACAACTTGACATATGCTGTTTAGCACTAGAACAACAAAAGACACTGCAGGGGTATAGGACAGTTGAGCATGTCCTGTACAGCTCCTTTGCATTGGTGTCATTGTATGGGTACTATGTGCCTCCCAAAAAGAACCTATTAATCAATTTGCTTATCCAATTGCCTTTTATTAAGCGTTCAGCAACCTCTGGGGTGCTGAGAGCCACCCCTCTAGCAATCACATCCAGAGTTGTCCACCACATATAGAAGAGTATGTGGTTCCAATTAGACACATTAGCAGAAAATTTGATTTTGGGGTATAATTCCCCAGAATAATTGCATTCCCCTTTGCAATTAGCATCCCCTTAATAAATTATCTTCCCTTGCAATTTATCTTTTATTTTAATTTTATTTTTTAATTTTATTTTTATGTTTAATTCTATTTTAAATTTTAATTTCAATATTTAAATTATAATAGTAATATACCTAAATATATTATAATATAGTGGTTATAGTAAGCAAACACATGAAATAATATAATATGATTTAAAAATGTGTTTATTTAGTTGCTTGTCAAGTGCGTGCTCACATTTTAAGTAGTTAAATAACAAGAGCTGAATTTATCCGCATCAAGCTGCCTGCTCCACTTATGTTCTAAACAAGTGATTGCTTAAAACTCAAATTATCTTTTCCATGTAATATGATTTGATAAATATATTTGATATGGTTAACCCGCGTCATAAGTACTAATTAGTAAGAGATACATAAAAACATTGGTTTTTGTGTTATGTGGCTATAGTGGCACTAAATCAATAAGTTCAGATGATGACTTGCAAGGTCTGATTTGTGGCTTAAAAAAGCCAAAGTACTAAAAATGGCTCACAATTATTTAAATAAAATTAATCTATTTCTATCTTTTTTAATTTATTTATTTGTTAGATCAACAGTCAATACAATATTTGGTGCATTATAATAAAAATATGTGTCTCTATATAGTCTAATTAATTTACTTAACTTTTTTACGTATTATATGTCTATAATACAATTAAACATCAACTCATTATATATAAATAATAATTTTTGACTCCCAATAAAAACAAAATAAATAGAAATAAAAAAATAAAATCTGGTGTGCCCATTTATCTTATTGGCTTGGAGTTGAGGGCTTTAGGTAGGAATGATTTGGAGTGCTTGTAAAAAACTGCCACCACATTGGGTGGCATTGCAAATTGGCTGACCTTGAGAATGTTGAAGAGATCTTCAGCGTCCTGTGGAAGCCCCACCTTAACCTTATTTTTGATCCGCCTGAAGAACTTCTCAATTGGGTTAAGGAATGGAGAATATGATGGGAGGAAGAGGAGTCTCATTGGACAATCAGCAAGGCAGTGGTTGGAGGAATGGCTATTCTTGTCAATGGGTGGGAACTTGGAAACAACCAGATTCACTTTGTGGAGCCCAACATTGTCAAGCACAACAATGTTGGTTGTGCTGTGGTAATTGATCTGTAGGTACTCCTTGACAGTTTGGAGAAAATCAAGAAAAGTCCTGCTGTTATGGGAGCCTTTAATCATCTGGTATTGATCCAAACTGCAAGGACCAAGAAGCAAAACCATTGAATAGGTCTGGGAACAGACAGCTGCACAATGTGCTACACCATCCTTGGACCCCTTCTTGACCCTCACATGCCTAGACCTGAGTGAGGATGAAAACAACAATTTGTTGATGTAAAAGAACTGGACATTACCAGTCTTCTTAAGAGCTACATAGGTATTGGCATAAATGTGTCAATCCTTGAGTGTCTTGTTGCTGTTCCTGTTATACAGTAAAACTCACAGTACTTTCCAGAAGAAGCCCAAATCAACTATTGCTTTGTAAACAAGGGTTTTGGAGACAGAAAGCCCAAACTCTGTGGCCAACATTGATTGGACAGCAAGCGTGTCCAGGTGGCAATCCTTGGTTACCCACTGCCTGATTGCCTTGAAATGAATGGGCTGAAGTAGGTTAGGCTGCCTCTTAGCCTTGGTGAATTTTGCAATTTGACTGGTGTTGCCATATTTTGTGTTGATGTTGCCAATATATCTGGTCGTGACACCAAATTTGGACGCAATATCCCAAACTGCCACTCCCCTGTTTAAGCAGTTGAGGAGAGCTTCACACTCACTATCTGTCAACTGACGCCGGCCCTTGGCAGGTACCGCAGCATCCTGGCTAGCAGGCTCAACACAGGGGATGAGAACCTTCATGTAGAAGGTGGGATCACACTTTCTTGCGGTGGCGCCATCAATGGTGGAATACGTCACAGGTACAGATGACTCCTCAGTTGTGGCCAATGGCTCATAGAAGGTGCAAAAATGCGGGAGCATGCGGTGGCAACTCTTGGATCAAGAGTGCGGGGCCAGGTGACAGCTGGGTACATGGTGGAGGTGTAAGTAACCTCAGTGTTCCTGGTGACCCTGGTATAGAAGACTTTGGTGGCAGGCCTTGAGAGCAGCTTCTGTCTAGGATTCAGGCTGTGTGATCTGGCTTGGGATGCAGGAGGTGGTTGACTGGCAATGACATCTTGGGAGGCCTGTGTGTTGGCATTACTCCCCTTGAGTTGGGTTCTGGGTCTATTCTTAGACCCTCTGGGACGCCCTCATGGACAGGCTGGTGCAGGAGCTGGTTGGCAATGCAATTGATGGTCCATAAAAATAAAATAAAAATATATTTTAGGTTAAATATGTATTTATTTGTATTTTTGGCTTAGTTGTGAGTAGTTATTTTCTCTTGATTTAGCCTTGAATAGTAACAGAATTTCTATATCCATGAATTGAAGTGTATAATATTGTATACTTTCCGGGTTTGTATGATTTTAAAGTTTAATAACTTTTATGTCTAAACATGGTTATCAAGATTGAATTTTTCATTTGATTTTAGTTGTGATGGAGCTTCTTGATTTGGGTTGGTGTTTTCTAGTGTGCTTACTGTACATTAAGTTTGGATTCCAGTTTCTGCAATTAATATTTGAGTTTAATAGTGACATTCAAAAGTGATTTTAATTTGGTTCATGGATTTGACAATCCTGCAATTCCAAAAAACATAGTAAGCTTAATGAAAATGGTTGATGGATTTGAACGCTTTAAAAATGATTCTATTTAATTCATTTTGTCCATTGAAATATGCAGTTTGACTTGAAATTTGCAAAGTGTCTATGAGTTCCCGCATTTTTAAAAATTCAAATAAATATACAAAAAAATTCAATTTAATTAAAAAAGACCATCCTGCAAAAATGATTCAAAATTTGGACCAAGGATTTGACAATCCCACATTTTTATGTTTAGGTTCTGAATTTACAGTATATTAAACCTTTTATCTTACTTCAGCCAATTAAAGCCCTAGATTTTCTGCTTCATTCCCTAATTTTTTAGGCTTAAACTCTTCAGTTAAAGCCCTCAAAACACTGATCAAACAGGCTTTGACCTGCAGCCAATCAGACGCTCAGATTTAAAGGTTTTGCTGAACTGTTTACCCAAATGACTCACTCTTGATCATGATTTGAACCTGGCACTGTCTTGCTCTGGATAAAAAAATGCTCTGTGTTTCAAACAATGTTGCCATGTTTCCTGTCACGTTCCTCTGGCAAAACTTGAGCGCTTCCACATATGTTTTACTTAAGGGATTTTTGAGCCCTTAATTCTTCAATGTTTCCTCAAGTTTCCACGCATTTTCTTCACATTTTCACACTTTGAACTTGCCTGTTGCTCCAAAAGTTTCTCTGTCCTGTTTCCAGCCTCTCTGTCTTCAATTTCACTCAATTACTTCTGAATAAATTTACAGTTAAAATACTATAAACTATTTATTTCTCTCTTTCTTTTACAGTAGTTTTAAAAGCTATGGCAACAAGAAAAAACAATCCAGATTTAAACAAAATTAAAAATAAATGAATTTATATTGATTTACAACAGATTTTGGTTCATTTAAATTTTGCTTAAATCTGAATTCATTTCGTTTAAATCTGAGTTAATTTTGTTTGTTGCCATAGATTTTAAAACAACTGTACTATATGATAATTATTCTAATCTTTTTATCATATCTTTTTGGCAGTTTTTATTAATTCTTTTACTGCTTCTTTCTTATCAACACATCTACTTCCAAGAGTTCAAATCAAGCATCCTAGCTCATGCATCTATTCCTGCTAGTCCTTCTCAGCCAACTTCCAGTTCTTCAGGTAGTCCTGCTCTATGACCTTTAAGTCCTTCATCCAGTCCTTCATCATGATCTTCTAGTTCTTCCTCATCCATCAACTAGTCCTTTCCATTTCATCTGCTTATTCATCAGCTAGTCCTTTTATTCCTCACTGTGAATCACCTGGGTTCCTTATGCACCATGAACCATCTTGGTTTCATTCCTCACTGTGATCTTCCAGTCCTTCAACTAGTCTTAACTGTGATCATACAGTCTGTCTTACTAGTCTTCATTGTTTATCCTACACTATGAACCACTGTGGTTTCATTGTAAGTCCCTGTTACCAATAACTCAGACTAAGGCAATAAGTCTACAAGGCTACTGGTGTTTGACTGGGCCCTCACAAGTGTGCTCTAATTAGGCCATTCAACCACAGACAATCCTCATGTCTGTGAAGTTTTTTTTACTCACTTAGGTGATTAAGTCTGAGCTTTCAGTTGCAAAGTAATCAACTTTGCTTCTCAGAGGCCTGATCATACCAGGTTCTGCAACTGCTTTGTCAAGAAGCTACCCTGATAACACCTCTGATCATATACATGCCTCCAAAGGTAGCTTTAGGACCTCCCAAAGCCCCCAAGAAAACACAGACAAGGACACCCTACCAGTTTTTTAGGTAAGATGCTTGCTTACAGACCTCCTGTAAGCACAAAAGGGCACATAGAGCTATATCAGCTCCTTCCTTTCCTGACAGCCCATGTTACCTGTCAGGGTCACATCATCAACCAGCCCTGGTAGCCCGTGTTACCCACCAGGCTGATCCACTCCCCATCCCTACCAGCCAACATTCCCTGCTGGGTGGAGACACCTTACTAGCCCACAGCAGCCAATATTCCCTGCTGGGCTGTCACATTCCTTACCCCTAGCAGCCAATGTTCCCTGCTGGGCTGGTTCATCATTTACCTCTGTTAGTCCTTTGTTACCCACTAGGCAGGCCTTATCTTCCCTAGTAGCCAATTTTTCTTACTAGGCCTCTACCTGTCTCAAAACCACAACACACTGTCAACTTTCAGCATTGCGTCTCTATTTGAAGCCAAATCAAACCTTGCCTGCAAAACTGCTTTCATGTGGATTGTCACAGCCCACCTACTTAGTGCCCATGGCACCCCTATAACCCTGCAGCCTGGCCAGCTGCAAGAAACTGTGGTTGCTAATGAATCACCCTTGGCTCAATTATCTGGCGTCCTCCATGTACCGCTGGCTAATCTAGTTGGCTCTACAGTACCTACTAATGGGCCTGGGCCTGGCTTGGAAAATTGTTCCCCTATGTTTTAAAGCTAGCTCTTATCCTGCGGTAGGACCTTTTCACAGGCTGGCAAATGTCTGGCCATAATTTCCCCTGAACCTGATGCAGGTTGGCACCCGGGCCCATCTGAAGACAATAAACAAAGCAGGTTCCATCCAGGCTACCCAGCAGCTGGACGCTTTTGACTGGGTAAATGTAAAGCCCCAGAATATGAGGGAGTATTTTAGCAAATTAGAGTACCAAGTTGGCAACCTGGAATCCTGTGAGCGCTGTCACAATGGGGTAGACCGTTTTATCCATCTGAAGACCTTGGTGTGTACGTTAAATCTTCCAAAATTACTGGCAAAATACGTAAGCACATAGTATACACAGGTGTATATAGCTACGGACTGGGTGGAGCAGGGCAACACCAGTGTGGGCCAGGAGTACTGCTCAGATGAGTTTAGCTGTGCTGGCTCCTTGTAGAAGTACTTGTCAGGTGGTTTGTTGTACAGCCCATGCTGGTGATTGTATTGGTGGCCCCCAATCCCAAGGCAGGCTGTGAGTACAGCTGAGAAGATTAAATGGTTCATCTTCTGATCCTGGGAAAGGGCAGACAAAGCTTAGTGTCTTTAACTTTATTGTAGATTAAAAGTTCTGGTTGATTTATGCAATACTATTGAGGGGTAATTTCACTCAATGATAGCACAAACTATCATCAAGTGAATTGGCTTTATTATATACTATCATCCTTGTGGTGGCATGAATAGAGTAAAACACTGGGCAGGGAATCCCAAACAATTGGTGATGTCTGGAATTCCCTTTTGGGAGGAGAATTGGTAGTGGTGTGCAGGCAATGAATTGTTATCTCTGGTCTTGCATTGGCTTGATGTATCATTGGATGCTTTCATGCATTCAATTTTGAATTCTGCAGGTAATGCAGGAATGGATGGTTTGGGCAGTTTGTCAGCCCCTCCAAAATTTAGAAAATTCCAAATTTGGGCAGCAGTTCCCCCTCCATGTCATGAATGACATTTCAATACTTGTATTAAAAACCCAAAAGTTAAACCCCAGCTCCCAGGAGGCGGATCCAACCCTCCAGACCAGTCCAGGACCCGCCAATCCGTTAAAAGACAGGCTCAAATTGGTAAATTACTCCGTGTTCCGCCGGCCTACTACAGAGGACCCTCCAAAGATCACTTGAGTCACACAAAGTGGACAGGGGACCGCCCACTTGTTAAATTGCAAACCCGAGTTACTCCAAGACCCGCCAGCCCCCCAGAGACAATTCCCCAAATAGTCATCAGATTGATGCCAACCTTGGGCCCCCAAAGACCCAAACCTATGCAGAGGTTGCAACTTGCCTTAAGGAGGTTAAGACAAAACCTATTTTTAATCTTGCCAATGGCCACCAGCAACTGCCAGTCTCCCGCCCAGAAGGGGTAGTGCAATTGGACTACTCAGGTGACATAGCAAACAGTGGCGGCAAAACAAAGTGTCACCTTTCTGATTTGCCAGAACAAGCACAACCTGGATCTGCCGCCCTCGAGACCCCAAGCCAAGACCCGCGCCCCGCCAGTGCCTTGTCTGCAAACCTGAACCCTGCAAAAATTGAAGAAGCAAAGTCCCAGGGTATAAAAACCCTGGTGGTACGGCAAAACCCCCATTGTCATTTTTGATAATAAAGTTTTATGAACCTTTGGTTTGAACAAATCTTACCCTATCTAGTCTTAGTGATCTTTCATCTTAATTCCAGTCAAGTAGACCACCAGGCTGCCGCCCTCCCCCAAGACCAACCTGCCAAATTGTCCCAGGCATTATACTGTCCCCCAGGAGCCCCCTTTGGATCTGTGCATTTTACTGAATACCCCCCCCAACCCGGCCTATTCAGAGTACAACTTGGAAACCATCCTCATTGCTGACCCTTTGGCAAGGACTAGAAGTACCAAGTACATAGGACGCAAAGGAAAGAGGGTCAATATCCCGCCCTTACTGTTCAAAGACAAGTACAATTACCTGCCTGCCTACTTTGTTCCTATGACTCCTCCTTTAACACCACAACCAGACCGCCTGTTGGAACCCGCCGCTGCAGCCAAGACCACCTCTACCCAACTTTTTGGAGTACTCTACATTACTTTGACAGGATTGGTAGATTCCATGGTCCCCAACTCCAGACCTTGGTCCTTACTCAGGCAATCTGTATCTTATATTATCAAGTTAGCACCCATTCTATGGTGGGCCCTACCCGCCGGCTTGGCCGTACCTCACCCTGAGCCGCACAAGGCCTCTACTTACGGCTGGCTTCCTGACACTTCATTTGGGTTTGGGGAAATTGCCTTTTTGGGGTTCCCCTTTTGGAAATTTCCCCATTCAGCGGCCTGGGTGGGGGACTGGCTGGCGGCGGGCGCGCGCGGGCAAGCCGCCAGGCTTGGCGTGCAGCCGGCGGGCGCCTGGCAGTCAGGTGTGCAGCCTGAAGACGGCTGGCGGCCAGCCGCGCGGCCCGCGGACAGGGTATAAAACCTGTCCAAGTTAAAATTATTATTTTTAATTCTTGTTTTCTGGCCCCGGCTTTCCGCAGCAGTTTCCCTAATAAGAGGGACCTGCTGCCATTTTTTATTTTGTTTCTCACAATTAATTGTACACAAAATATTGTCCTGAACCACAGTGTTGTCAGGAATATTCCTGACAGTAAAGGATCCCTTCTTGTGATCCACCCATCCGGATTCCTTGCCATAAGTTTTAATCCCGGGGTCAATGGGCTCTGCAACCATCATCCTGCCATTCTGGAGATCTTCCTCCCCCTGAACTGGGTTGGGAAACTTAGGGTTGGGGGTGGACCCACCCATGCTGCTGACTCTGGGGGGGGTAAGCTGAAGGGATGGCCTTCCCCTCTACATTATGAGAGGTTGCCCTTTACCTGATTATCTCTGTGAAGGCTACCTGTGACAGAAATCACTGGATAATATGAAGCCGTTTCTAAATGATGGGGAATCATCACCCAAATCCACATAGAATTGATGATTAACCACCAACGCGGCTTCAGATATTTTTTTGTGAAACTTCCAATTGTAACTCCAGGATTAAGTAGAACAATCAGTCCTAACCATAATAAACCAAGATAAATGACCTGGGAAAGCATCTATGCATCTTCAGCGTAAAATTCTGGGCATTGAGAAGTGACATGATTTTCAGTTTCAAGAATGGGGGAGGAGCTACAAAATCAGCTGGCATAAAATTAACGTTTGGCGGCGCCAACAACAAAGTTCCAGATGCTGGGCCCCATCTTCCTGAAATGATTCTGTTCAGAATCAGATTGTATGGGATATACTGCAACAACCTTATCACAGGATGCATTTTTAAAATTTAAAATTAGAACTTGAGATAGTTGATTTTTATTGAGTAAATTTAGGAGGACTCAACTCTTAGAGTTGAAACAGGGAAATTATTCAATATATATCAGAAAAATTGACTCGCAATACCACCTGAGTCTTGATCTCCTATTCCTTCTTCATCTTCAAGTAGGTATCTAGTCCAGGTTGCAAAGAACCCTTGTGTGACCAGTTTCTGACAACCATGCTGATTAATAAGCTTATATCAGGTGACCCTCATATTACGTCAATTTATCAACGTCAGTTTGCAAGGGGGAGCTGGTTTCAGCTGGCAGACTGGAGCAGCTGTGACCCATTTTTGATTGACTGTTTGGTTTAAATCTGTTAACTCGGTCAATTTTGATACAGGTTTCCCAGCCTTCCGGGCCTTCTTACTTGGTTGGACAATACCCGGCATTATGGAAACTACCGTGACACTACCCTCTCTTAGTAAATGTGCAGTGCTGAGCTGAGGTTTATTATTTGACATAGGAAAGGGCTTGGGCCCACGTCTTGAATATGGAAGGCTTGAGGTCCTGGCCTTGAGCTGGTTTGATCAGGGGATGGGTAACCAATATCTTCCTAGCCAGTGAAAGATGAGCGCTGAAGATGGGGTGATGGGATTGATGGGCTGAGATGCCCTGATTTTGTTGAGAAAGGGGCATCCAAATCTACACCAAAGGTTTAATCCTAACAGCCTTAGTCAAGATACTTCAAGGGGCAGGTAAGAATCTGAAAGGTTCAGATATCAATGCTGGCCTGTATTTGGGTAAAGAGAATGCTGCAGGTCAAAAGCAAAAGTAGAGGCCTTTGCAGGAGTCAAGCTGCAGACTATCATTCACCAGGCAGCTGAAATACCTAGTGAATTTGAATTCACAACACCTTGTAATGTGAAGGACTTAGATCTGAGATTTTATTTAAAGATTGTTGTTGGATGGTTTATAGCCTACATAAATCTGGTCTCTGAGAAGTTTGTAGTTATAGATAGGCTGTTGGTACCCTGGAAAGTTGTGGCAATATACTTCACTTGTATACCTGTACTTTGTTGAAATTGAGATGATGATAACTATAGTAGCCTTGAATATTCTTGGATAGAGGGTACCAGCATCTTATAGAAAGGATTGAAGCTATCCAGATATACTGATAATCTTTATAGATCTTCCCAGGCTGGTTTTTGAGGTTGAGGGGTTGAATTTCCTGGAGCTTGAGGCTGATGTGAAGTAGGATGGTTAGATGTTGAGATGGTATAGAGGTAGTTAAAGGGGAGATTTAATGAGGAAGGTTGGTAGGGTGGTGGTTTGGGTAAATTTATGAAATGTGTACACCATGCAGGGATATAAGTTTTTAGATGGTTTGGAGTGTCAGCAAAGATTTGTTTGGTTCTAGGGGTTACTGTATATGATGAGTTGGAGATGGAAAAGATGAATGATATATGAAACAATGTACCTAGATTTAAGCTTGGTGTAGTTTTTTGGGTTTAGAGGTAATAGTTTATGCTGTGCAGTTTATTGATGGGTTGGGATTGAGGGGGTTGGGATAAAGATCATTATGGATTAATAAAGAGGGTTTAAATGGAATTTATATATTTGCTAGTTGGTATTAACAAGATGATTGAATGTTATTTAGGGTTAGGGTATGGGAAGATTGAGTTTTTAGAATGATTTGAATATTAGGGTGTTTAAGATTAAGAATTTGAAGGGGATGCTAGCAGCTGTGAAGGGTTATGATTGGATTTAAAATGGGTTTGTAATCGAGATGATTGATTTTAAGTATTTGATGGGAGATGATCGAAAGTGGTGGATGTAAGTTAATCATGTTGAGGGTAGAATCGGGATGAGTAGTTTTGGAGAATTAAGCCGTTGATTTTCAGGAGGTTTGGGAAGGATGGCTTATGCTTGAGGAAAGTAACTTTGATCCACCAATAATTTTATTGCCCCACTTCTAACCCGGATTGGGTTTGAGACAAGAGGACTTTCGTCTTTGGATTTGGTCGCTCGGAAAGCCACTCGGAAAGCCACTTGGAGAGCCACTCGATGGGTCTCACCTGTGGTTTCACTCTGTGGATGTATGCTTGGGTGGAGCTGCGGCATTTTTATGCTTGGCGGACTAATTGAAGGTTTGAAGCAAGCGAAAATGGAGATATTTTTGAAATTATTTCGTTTCCTATTTTGGACAGGAGAATGGCTGAATCTGTATGACGTAATCAGTTTGTGGCAAGGCAAGAGTTCGGAGACAACTCTTAGTGGCACTTTTAATTTTATGGGTTTAAATAGGATGCAACCGTTAGAAGGATAGCCATGAAATTGTTGATTTTTACTGCTTTAGTTGAGATTACAGTCCAGACCACTCTGGAAACCACTCTGGAAACTAGCGCCGAAGTCAGGCTGGTGAACAGTGAACGTGAGCGAGTGGGAATTGCACCACTTCACCATACCGATGCTTTGGACAAGATGCTTCAGAAGGTCTATCTCTTCAAAAGATTTCCCTCGCAACACCCGCTTTCCTTGGAAAAGCAAAAGGCAGTGGCTGTTTTCAAGGACTCGTGTGAGCTGTTCAAGGACGGGTGCGGCGATAAAACCGCTGCTGACCTCATCGCCGCCCTTGGCGTACGAATTATTGAGCCAGACTCAGAAGCAGCAATCGAATCTAGGGTGTTGTTTGAGAAAAACAAGGATGCTTTTCTTTCGCGTGGGGCCTATGCTTGCCAGCCTTGGGCTGCAGTGGCTGAGACTGTAGTTGACAATAAGCCATACCTGGCTCTGCTTCCACCTCACACCTTAAACCAATCTCCTCAAAGCGACACCTCCTTTCGCCCAGTAGACTTCTGCCCTGACAAGCTAGTAGAGGGAATGTCTGCCTATTGGGTTCCAGATTCTTTCTCTGACTTCCGCAGCCTTTACAATGAAATTAACCTTGCACGCACAGCAAAGGAGCTCCCACCTTTCATGTTCTCAGCCCCACTCTCCAGCGCAAGCACACTCGATACTGAATCCCTAAAATGCCAAATCACTCCAGACATTGCATGCATGCCTTTAAAGATTGACCGCAGCAAATTCTACAAAACTTGGTCACACTCCTTTTCAAATGATTCCATCTCAGACACCCTACTTGCCTTTAACGAGCAGCTCACAACAGCACCATACCTGCTCTCTGCCGACGGACATCAACATTGGTACGCGATTGGCTTCTCAAAATCCGAAAACAACATCAACATCCGCATCGCTGCAAGCCAACCATTCACGCCTCAGCCCAGAAAAACCATGAAACTATGCCGACGAAGGGTCCGTTCTCCACTGCAGAAAAACTAATCTCCTTTACCCTAACATTAAACCTTATCATTCCCTTATATTTATCTACATCAAATAAAAAATACTAAATCAACTCCACCCATCTCCCTGGCAAGTAAGCAGATGGAATAATCACGTTCGGATTACGCCATCCTCTATTAGGCCCGCTGCCGAACCCGTACCACGAAACGATTTTATCTTCAAAGTTGGCCCATCGGATATGTAACCCTTTAACTTCCGATACATCTGACTTCACCACCAGCAAAGTGTTCAAACGAAGCCAATAAACCGACCTTGATTTTTACAAGCCCATCAAATACTTTATAAATACATATAGATGCGCAACCAATCTCAAGGGAGTAGATCAGACCTACACCGACAGCTTCAATGCTTCTAAAAACGATCACATTAAACTATACAGGATCGATATCTATTACCCATCTCGATTTATCCCGAAAGTGTTAGAAAAAACCCCAAGCGCTTTATATCTCGATGCCATACTGTCTTGAACCCCCAAACTGCACCATCCCAACCCTTTCAAACTGTCGTATTTGGCTCTTGGGGACGACATCCAAGAGGACACAGCAGGAAACCTTTATCATAAAAGGGTTGAGGTTCAAAGCTAGCCTTGGGTTAGCCTTTGGGCTAAATTAAGGGCACATACCTTAATTTCCTGGACAAAAGGCAAGGGTTTCCTCTTGGCAAAAAGGAAAGGGAAAAGCTTAAAGATTATAAAAGCTAACAAGAATGTGGATAAACTTGTCTTTAAATGGGGGAAAGATTCTACTTAGATAGTAGACTGAGAACAAAGATCATTCACTAGGTAGACAGTGTGGCTGATGAGGTCATTCTGAGCTGAACTTGTACCAGGATCAGATGTGTGCAGGTGGGATAATCCAAATGGGTGGACATTGATATCAACCCATTTAAGGAAGGAGAGCAACTGTTGAATTTGAAGGCAAAGCCAACCAAGTCTTTGCAAGTGGTAAGATTTGAAGGCTATTGTGAGAGAAGGGGGCTAAACTAACTAAGTTCAGCTCCCATCCTGGTGAGTGAGCCACCCAGTGGATTACTGGGACAGCTGCTCTGAGAGGTGACCAGAGGGAAGACACTGGGACAGTTGTGAGAAGTAGGCATTCAGTCCTATCAACATGAGCCTGGTGAGCAACCAAGGCACACAAGAGGGGATGGTAGTCAGAACATCAGGAGCCAGCAAGAGAGTAGTGTAAAGACCCAACAATTGGGGAAGTATTCTAGCAAAATAAGGGACCAAGTTGGCAACTTGGAAGCCTGTGATTGCCTTCACAATTGGATAGACCGTCATCATCAATTGAAAGACTTTGGCGTGCACATTATAGTGTCCGAAATTACCAGCAAAATACGTGAGTACATAGTATATACAGATGTATATGGCTACAGACTGTGTGGAGTGGGGCAATACCAGCGTGGGCCAGGAGTACTGCTTGGAGAAGTTTAGCTGCGCTGACTCCTTGTAAAAGAACTTGCCAGGTGGTTTGTTGAATGGCCCATGCTGGTGATTGTATTGGTGGCCTCAATTCCTAGGCATGTTGTGAGGACAGCTGAGAAGATTAGGTGATTCATCTTCTGATCCTGGGGAAGGGCAGACAAAGCTTAGTGTCTTGTTTAACTTCTTGTAGGTAAAGTTTTTGGATTGATTTATATGATACTATTGAGGGGTAATTTCACTCAATGATAGCACAAACTATCATCAAGTGATTTGGCTTTATTATATACTATCATCCTTGTGGGGCATGAATAGTGCAAAACATCAGACAGAGAACCCCAAACACTTGGTGTTGTCTGGAATTCCCTTTTTGGAGTGGGATGGGGATGGATTGGCAGGCAATGCATTGCTAATCTTGGCATTGCATGACTTTGGAGCTTCTTCAGGTGCTTTCATGCAATCACTTTCAACTTTTGTAGTTGATGCATTAATTGTCATGCTGGGTTTCTTGTAAACCCCCTCCAAATTTGATAGGTTCCAAATTTGGGCAGCAGTCCCCCCATTTTTGGGTTTGGGAAAATTGCCTTTTCGGGGTTCCTAATTAGGCGATTTCCCCATTTGGCGGGGGGGGTCACACCATCCCCCGCCAGCTGGCTGGCAGCCGGCCGCGCGGTCTGCAGCCGGGGTATAAAACCTGTTTTTCACAAAATTCAATTTTTTAATTTCTGTTTTTTTGGCCAGGTGGTTTGCAGCAGTTCCCCCTGATTGGGGAAACTGCTGCAATTTTTTTATTTTTCTCTTTGAGCCTGATTGTGTCCAAAAGTTTATTTGACACAAGGTGTTGTCAGAAATATTCCTGACAGTTAGCCTTCAGGGCTAAATTAAGGGCACATGCCTTAATTTCCTGGACAAAGGCAAGGCTTTCCTCTTGGCAAAAAGGAAAGAGAAAAGCTTGAAGATTATAAAAGCTAACAAAAATGTGGATAAACTTGTCTTTAAATGGGAGAAAGATTCTACTTAAATAGTAGACTGAGAAAAAATATCATTTACTAGGTAGACAGTGTGGCTGATGAGGTCATTCTGAGCCAAACTTGTACCAGGATCAGATGTGTGCAGGTGGGATAATCCAAATGAGTGGACATTGATATCAACCCTTTTAAGGAAGGAGAGCAACTGTTGAATTTGAAGGCAAAGCCAACCAAGTCTTTGCAAGTGGCAAGATTTGAAGGCTATTGGGAGAGAAGGGGGCTAAACTAACTAAGTTCAGCTTCCATCCTGGTGAGATGAGCCACCAGGATGCCACCCAGTGGATTACTGGAACAGCTGCTCTAGGGGTGACCAGAGGGAAGACACTGGGACAGTTGGGGGAAGTAGGCATCCAGTTCCATCAACACAAGCCTGGTGAGCAAACAAGACACACAAGAGGGGATAGGAGTCAGAACATCAGGAGCCAGTAAGGGATTAGAGTTGTTGCTCTCCAGTTGAGGAGGAGGAGAGGGGGAGACCTCCTTGTCACCGGATGCAAGCAAGACAGGATCAGAGGAGTATAACTCCAAGTTTTTGCAGGTCAAACTCTTTACTAGTGCCTCTTCAGAGATGAGGAGGCCACTTGGAAGTGCAAGAGACTGGAAGGGTTATTACCCACAAGGCAAGCCAAAGAGGAGAGGTGGGTCAACAGATCTGGAGAAGTGGACCAGAGAAGCAACAAAAAGGGAGTCAAGGAAAGCATCACTAATTTGAGGGCTGGGAGGATCATATTCACAATCTCCAAAAAATTTGGAGCCTAGTAGTGCAGTTTTAGGTCCTCAAAGTAATAGAATTTAATTGGGATATGGTTGTCATAGAAAATCAAAGCAGATTTAAGCAGGTGAGCTTAAGGACAGCTTGGGGATGGTCTTGAAAAGCTTGGTTAATGGCTAGAGCAAAAGCAGGTTTGAAATCAAGATAAAAAAGTAAAATCCAATATAAAAGTAAGAATTGTATAAAGTATCAACTTTATTTTTAAGTTCAAATTAAAATTTTGAAAGTAAAAGCAAGGTAAGACAACGTCTATGCACTAACACACTCTCTAGAGGCTTTGGGAAAGCAGCTGGGCTCAAACAGGGCCAGGAAGAGGTAAGGATGCAGAAGATTAAGGCTAACACTTTCTTTAAATTGTATAAGGAACTCTAGAAATAAAGTCCCAAATAGAATTCAAAACAAAAATAATAGTGAACAAGGTTTTAATTTTATTGTATTTAGAGAATCAATAAGCAGGGGACTGAAAGTCCCCTTGCTAAGTTAAAAGGGGGAGTTAAAAATTGGTGAATCACATGACAACTTGGCCTGGATCCAATTGACTGGGGAAGAAATTTTGCTGAGCCCACCCAGGGGGACTGGAGGGTTCTAAACTAATTTCTGGGCCTCCATTTGATTGGCTGGAGTTGAACATTGACATTTGGGATTCATTTGACTTTTCTGACATTGGTGTGGCACCTCCTGATTGGCCGTTTTGAATTGTTTTTCAGAAGCAGTTGACACCAAGACAAGAAATAGTCCAAATTAACCAGTGTTTCTTCCCAGGGGGAGCAACAAGGGCCAGGGGGTCTGCAGAATAAGTTAATATAAATCTTTCATCTACAGTATGCGCCAAATCCCCTAAAAAATTAAGCGGCTTGGCTGGCGTTTTGGAGCATTCCTTGGTGTTACAAGAAAATATAGTGCAATCCAAAGCCTAATGGGGCAGAGAATTTACAGCTATATCAAAATAGCATTAACAGCACAATCTACACCACAAACCCTGGCTATGATCTGAATAAACAAAAGAGCTCCTAACCTCCATCTCTTTACAACTTCAACTCTGCTACCTCAAATAAGGCTTTACAGAACCAGCATCATTAAACTAACCAAGACCCTAGCTACCTGAAAAAGCACTTAGCACTAGCATACCAAGAATCTTAAACCCCCACTTCTCACCCAAGATCTTGGATAAACCCATCCTCAGATCTGGTGGAGTAAACGGTGCTTGAAGCCTTCACTGAAGAATGTTATGGTACTATTACCCTCACCCTGAGAAGAAACCCATATAATAGGAGGGGATGGGAATTTCCCCTTATTGCTGAATCACCCTGGTATCTGGATACACCAGGGTACCCAGTCCAGGAAGCTGGACTATCAGTTAAAGTGCAGTACAACTGGGCAGGTTGGTGGGTAAGGACCACCCAAGATCAGACCTAGCTTGACGGTATACCTGAACAGCTTTACTAGCATTGACCAAAGGCCTACATATAGCATCATGGAGTTGATAGGGCCCATGGGGGTGATATAGACTATCCCAGATAGTTGATTAGAAGAGGAATTCACAGCAGGATCAACAGAGGTCAGCCAGTCCAGCTCAGGGGAGGGACAAGGGTTTATAGGGACCAATTACATGGACATATGGCTGTACTTGTTGTTGAGCAACCACCCTTGATATAATATACCAGGTCCCCTCTCTATAAATTTTCTGGGTTGCTTGTCAGAGCTAGGGATTGGACCTGAGAATTGCTTTTGGGTGAAGCCGGTATAGTCTGGGTTGAAGGGATGCTCTATAAAGCGTACCTGCCAATAATTCAAGCCAGGGGGTCAAAAATAGCTAGGGCACAAGTCCTTGGTCAAAGTAGCCAAACTATCTGGGCAGGCGGTAAGGCCAGCCTTGATAGAACTCCAGTGATAGAAAACCATGACCATCCAGGGCAAAGGCCCCCTGGCTCTTTGTTTTAAAACAGTGGTATCATTGATCCTGCACCAGCAAGGTTCTTATTACCTCCTCATAATACCTGCCCTCCAATCTTTAGGGTTAGAGGCATGTTAGCCAGGGGATCATTGCTCCAAGGCAATGCAGGAAGTTCAGGCATATTTAAGATAGTTTCTTTGCCTGGTCCCCTGGAAATTTTGGCTTACATACATTATCTGGGAAGGCTGGCTGGCTTGGTGTTTCCAAGTTCAGACCTTCCCTAATGCATGTCTTCTTATCAGGTCTCATCTGCAGGGGTTGCCGTGTTCTGAGGCGCAGCACAGACACACAACAGGACATCCTAACCTTAGGATTGGTTTTAATAAGCATTGAGTTAGTTGACAGGGAAGGTGAAGCAGTTAACTTGTGGCCCTGAATGGTAAATCTCTACTAGTTGTGGCTAGAGAGAAGCGCCAAAGTACTTGAAGGCAAAAAGACAAAATGTGAATAGAAATTAATTTTTATTGGAGATAGTGAAATAGAATATATATTGTTTGGTGTTGCCACAAAACAATAAAATACGGTAGGATCACTTACCACAACCATGAGTGGGCCAAGTTAGTTGCACAGATCAAGGAGGACAAACAGATGAGTTTCCATCTTCAGAAATAGACCCATTTGAGGGGCAAAAGTAAAAGCAAGGGATTCATCCTCAAAAAAACCCAGCTAAGGCAAAATTGAAAGAGCATAAATATGAGCATTTACTTCATTGCCCCCATCTAGATTGGCCTTAGAGGATGGTACTTTCAGAGAAACTTAGCGTGTACTCAAGAAAAGGGACAACCACTAGAAAGGAGCTTTACAATGTACTCTGAACCACACTTGAAAGTAACCTCTAGAGGCCTAATCCATAGGGTATCCAAATTATGGGCATGTCCTCTCACTCTGTGTTAGTAGTATAGGTTGTGATCTCCAACCTTGAACTCTGGCAGGGAAGAACATTTAGCATTATCATGAGAGAGCTCTAATGTCTTGGTTTTGTAAGATGAGGTGTAGGCAGATGCTTGGATATCAATAATACAATTGAAAAAGTTCTTGATGTGAGCATCAGGGTCCAAGGCATCATCAGAAGAGAGTCAGGGACTCCCTAAGAGCAATGGAGTGGTTGCTTCACACTCATACATAATATCAAAGGGGGAGTACCCAGTGACACAATGTTTACCAAGGTGGTAGGCAAAGAGGGCAGCTGGCAGGTACAGATCCCATTTAACAGCATCTGAATAGGTTAGCTTCCACATGATGGAGACTAAGATTGGGTTGGTGCGTTCTAAAGCCCTGTTAGAAGGTGGGTTATAGGGAGCAGAGAAAGACTGGTGGGATCCTAAAGCCTTTACTACAGATGTCACTAGCTTTGCATTGAAGTTGGATCCATTATCTGACAGTAGTGTTTTTGGGAAGCCATGTTGAGTGAACACATCCTGCAACATGAAGCTAGCAGTAGCCTTGTCAGTAATGTCATTGGTAGGCTGAGCCTCTAACCACTTACTAAAGTGGCTGAAAGCAATCAGTATAAAGCAACAGTCTGAACACAGACAAGGAAGAGGACCTACAGCATCAACGGTGACAGTATGAAACACATACTACAGGAAAAAATTGAACTCATGGGATGCATCTTGGGAATACTGTAACTGGAAGTCACAATATCTAGCAATGACATCAGGTATTAGCAGCCAAAGATTTTCTTGATAGAAGTTCTTTTAAAGACAATCATGGGTCTTAGCAATACCCCATGGCCAGTCTCTTTGCAAGCTTAGAGTACCAAAGATAGGCAAAGACTGGGGAAAACATAAGGTAGGTACTAGTAAAAAACTTTCTTGAATAGCTGGTGTTACAACATATTTGATTACTCCCTCTTGTGGAATTATTGCTCAAGTAAATCACCAAGCAACTCACTGAATGGTTCACTGTCCAGTCAATAAACTGGTGGCACCATTATCAGTTAACCATCTATGACAGGGATCACTAAATCCAGATCTTAAGAGGAAAACAACTTGAAAAAGCCTTGTGACCTAAGTGGAACATTACTCAGATAAGCCCCATGACCCCTATAACGTACTTGGACGGTATGTGGCTTTTCATGATACTATATATTATCCTATATTCATAACAAATAAAATATCATTCTCTTCTTAAATCTTCACCTTATCTCATTTATTATACTTTACAGAAGTATATACATGACAGTGGTAGCACAGTTAGGTTATCCATACCTACCCAACTCAAAGGAAAATTTTCTCCTAAGAAAAGGACCCAAGGAATGGTACTCCCTAACAACTGGAGAGATTATGAAGAAGAACAAGATGTTTCCGCAGGCCTTGTTATCTACAACAACAACCTTGTACCCATTAAACAGTACAACACTCTCAAAGCCTGCAGACTGTTACCCTTAGCGCCAACTACAACAGTTTCAGGGATCCACTCATTGGGAAGTCTCTCTCTAATTGAATTAAGGAGAGCTCCCAAGTTGGATTTGACTAGAGTGGACCCTACTGGAATCCCTATCATTAACATGTGTAGGAGGTGACCAAATAAGTGAAATCTTCTCAAGAAGGGAGTGAAGTGGTTTAGAAGTTAATAGACACTGGTGTACCCCAAGACCAACCAGTGGGCCTTGGGTGGATAATAGGTGAGAATCAAGCTGTTTCTACGTAAGAGGCATGGCAGCAATGTGGTCCAAAATGATACCAAATTGAGTCTTCTGATTTGTCCGTAGAAGTTGGTTCAGGGGTTTTGAAGTTCACATTGGCTTGCCCATAACAAATTAACCACAAAAAGTCCATACAAGGAAGATGAACTTCATGCTGTTGGAGGGGGAACCTTTAGAATCTACCAATCAAGTGTTTATAGGTTGAAAATATAGATTTATTGGTTGATAGGAATAAGAGAAACTGTTGGAGCAATTTTCTCGAGGAAAAAATTAAGTTTAAATACTGAAGTAGTGTGACAGATCCAGGTCTAACCAGTCAAACTTACCGTTATCTTGCCCTTGACTCTTGTTACTGGTACCTTCCTGTGAAAAAGCTTCAAGGAGCTTTGCCTCCAGGGAGAAAATTTTGTGAGACAACGTTTTATTATCATCTCTCCAACAAGTCATAATTTTGACACTCTTTTCCTCTCTGTTTCTCAACACCTCAACTTCACAATTGGCTCTGTCCTTTACTTGTTGCAAAATTTCATTGAACCCTAACAGCAAGTTCCAGGAGTCCCATACATAAACTCAATTTCCTTGTGCTGGGATTCTTCTCCAGCAAAATAGTTGGAGTATAGTTCTTCAAAAGCTGCTTTCACTTCTATCAAAGACTCCTCAGGTGCAATCTTAGAGACCTCCTGACTCGCCCAAGCCTCCTAAAGCAAGCTGGTAGGAACTTTCTTTCTTGCAGCAGCGGCCTTGGCACAAAGCACTCCAAATTTTGCTCTTTCAAATAGAAATAAATAAGACATGATAATTAAAAAGAATTTAAGGGAAAAGCGTCAAAATCAACAATATATATCTTTAGGTAAAGATCTAGGTTTGGATGACTCAAATGTCATAAACCACGTGATATGAATCATAGGTTGACTCAGGAACTGGAGGGGTTTTCAGCCAAATATGCCCCAAATGGTATATAAGAAAAAAGCAGCTAATTTTAAATAAAAGATCACCAATATTTCTCAACCTATGAGAACCAACCTACAATGGGAAGAAGTCACCTGGCTCCATTCATCCCAATGTACCAATTCAGCATGGAGCTTCCCCAGCTCCCGGTGCCAAAACCCTGTGGATTACACATCCTAAAACTCAGCTATCAATGTTTCAATTGGGAACCAGCTGATCAAACCTGAATTCCTAGGCATCCTTGCCTTTATTTAGTTATCTTTGCATTTAATGGGTTTTTGCCTTAAACCCCATTAAAATGCTTCAAAACTTGAACCAGGCGCCACCACAGTGCTAGCAATTTCCCCAGGCAGTGCCTTGGCGCTTCTCAAAACAATAAGGCAATGGAGCAGCGCTTCTAACCTAACAAATTTGCCAAAGCGGCGCTTTTAACCCATAATTTGAGGGTTTACTTTTGATTAACCTTAATCAAAATTCTTGGCACAGTCAAGAAAATTAACCAATATTATTAAATCCTCCTTAATTATATTACCATATATCTATTAATTAATCTTCCCTGTTAATTAGATTGTTTTTGAGACGCCTAGTGTCAGGGCCCAAAAATGGGCCAGACAAAACCCTATGTTACACAGGTTCAACACCCGCAATTAAGCAATTGTGCAACCAATTGATTGCATTGTTGATTACGCCAATTTACCCAAAGGGAACTTTAAGTCTAAGTGGGGAATCAAACCCTGGTCAAGGCCAAGCCTGGGAGCAATTGGAAACCATCCAAAAGCAATTAAAAAATTTTAATTGGCCTACACCCTCTGAAACCCAGAATTGGGGACTTGGGTTGCCAAATGGCCCAGAATTCACCTAACAGCTTCCCCAGGGCAAAAATAATGAAAATATCCATCTAACTGACAAATCAGGAGTCACCAATGGGGCCCAGCTTGCAAATAACCCATTGGCAACCAATAAGAAGTTGCCAGTAAGTCCAATTGCAGTTTTCCAGCAGGATATAGCTGGAAACTGGCATCCCCTTTCTTTGTTGACATCTTCATCTAATAAACTTTGTTGGTTAATGCACACTGAGCATTTATACTTTGCAGGGGTTTATTACATTATTAAAAATTTTATACTGCTAGTGCTTTCAAACAGAGAGTACCTCTAGTACCAACACCAGCGCTGGGAAACAGAGCAACTTCTAACTGTGTCCAACCAACCACTGCCAGCCTTTACCCCATCTCCTAGAGTGCTGGACCAAGAATTAATTCATGCTCCTGGACTGCACCCCTCCTTCCCTGGTGTTCCTCTGCTCCAAAAACTTGCCCAGCCAAGCCTGGCCATGAGCGCCGCCACAGGAGAACTTCCTCTCATTCCTTCTGCTTCATTGTATGACTACAGTAAGCTTGGATTCGTCTATTTAACCATGCTGGGGCTCACTGAGAAAGTGATACCCCACATGGGAGTGTGGCGTCCTTGGGCTACTGCTGCCAATTATGTGATGTGGATGGCCCCTGTCATCTACTGGGCCTTCCAGGCTCAACCCTTCCCCTCAACCAAAGGTTCCCCTGAGAGTCACCCAGGCCATGACAGTATGTCAACCTTATCCAAACTCATAAGCCTGAGCCCCTATATTCAATTGATAATAGGGGCACTTTGTATGTTTGTTTTTATGATTGCAGCTTACTACACCTACCAGTTTTGCACCCGTCACACAATTGCTCACAACAAACCTAGACCTGAGTCCCACCCAAGTACTGCACAAGTACAGAACGTCAACACATCTACCTCAAAACAGAACGCCTACGCACCCACCAGTTTCCCTGTCCTACCCAAGATGTACCTAGCCAGTTTCAAGAAAGGCATGGTCATGATTAATACCCTGTTCAGGGCCCACCCTGAGAACTATTGTGACAACGCCCAAAAGGTGATGATGGTGGCAGCACAGTTGAAAGATGACGTCAGAGAGGTTTCCCTCAACTTGATGGAGGAGGACCCCAACTTGATCTTGTTGTATGAGGCCTTCCTGGAACATATGAATAGCGCCACCACCCCCACAGGAGAAAAAGTAAAAGCATATATGGGCCTTCTTTGACTGAGACAAGGTAGAGATGACCTGGAAGCTTACATCCAGAGATTCTTGAGACTTGCTGCAGCTGCTGAAGTACCTGACAACATCTCTGGCCTGCACTTCAGAAATGGCCTGAATAATCACCACGCCAACCTGATGCGCCATCACTGCTGCAACCTCCCCAAGGACAAACTCCTAGCTATTGCTGCGGGATGGATTTCAGCCAGCCCCAACAGTATGGGCCCCCTAGGAACTACCAGTCACAAGGAAAACAAACTGCTGCCTGCCCTTGCCTGAACATGGCTTTGGAAGAATACCAGCGCCATGTACAAGCAGGCTTATGTTTCTACTGCCACCAGAATGGCTACCTGTCCAAAGACTGCCCTACAAGAAGCTCTGCTGCCCAGAATCTCACTATTTCTTCAATAAACAGCTCTTCTCAGTCTTACCTTATTATACAAGCCACCTTGTTGTATTCAGACCAGGAGTTGAAAATACCAGCTCTCATGGACAGTGGAGCCACCCACAATTATATTGAAAAAGGCTTAGCTGAAAAATTGGGACTAGAATTGGAAGATAAACCCACCCTGGTCACCCTAGGAAATAAGTCTACTGAAACCTCCTTTGAGAGTAAAGGAAGTGTTATTATAAGTTAGTTTTGCTCAGATCAAGGTCAAATTCTTGGTAATGGACACGTTGCCCCAACCTGTGGTGTTGGGGTTTGATTGGTGGGTAGAGCATGAGTTTAATATTGACTATACCAGCCAACAGATGCAATTTGTACATGCAGGTACAACCTGGAAGCTACCCTATGTGACCACCCAAACATCTCCCCTATTGAACAGCATGGTGGTGGTGCCTTGCAAAGGAGAAATACCTGCCTGTCTAGAGAGATAGAAATTAGTGTTCTCTGAGACCATGGCCACAGCCCTTCCCAAGCACACCAGGTTTGACCACACTATTGACTTGATCCCTGGAACCCAGCCCAAACATGGCCCTGTATATGGATGCAAAATAAAATAGCAGGGGGCTCTCAGGGAATACCTAGACACCATGTTGAAGAAAGGCTACATCTGTATATCCAAATCCCCTTGTTTGTCTCCCTTGCTGTTTGTCAAGAAAAAGGACGGAGAATTGAGGCCTTGTGGAAACCTTAAAACCTCAACAAGATTACTTTAAAGAACTGCTACCCTGTTCCAAACGCTGATGACTGTTCAGATCAGATCTCTGGAGCAAACATCTTTTCCCAAGTTGACTTAAGGGACACCTTCAATCAGATACGTATCAAGCCTTGAGACAAATGGAAAACGGCTTTCAAAACAAGACAAGGGATATTTGAATACTTGGTTATGCCATTTGGCCTCTGCAATGCTCCCAGCACCTTCCAAACCATGGTAGACATAGTGCTTAGTGACCTCAAGGACCAGTGCTGTGTAGCCTACCTAGACAACATCCTCATATATAGCCAAACTCCCAAGGAACACACAAAACACCTACAAATGGTAATGCAGAGACTCCAGGATCATGGATTATTTGTAAAGCTACCCAAGTGTGAATTCTTTCAAGACAAAGTAGAGTTTCTTGGCTACCATGTCCTGAAAGGAGGTTTTGCCATGTCACCAGACAAAATTGAGGCTGTCACATCATGACCAGAGCCCACTAACCGTAAGGAAGTACAGAGCTTCTTGGGTCTGCAAGCTTTTGCAGAGAATTTTTCCAAAGTTTTTCTTCCATCTGCCTTCCTTTGACCTGCCTGACCTCCAAAAAGCACGCCTTTGTGTGGGAAAATACAGCACACACAGCCTTCAATACACTCAAGGACGCCTGTGTTTCTGCACCAGTCCTTGCTATGCCCAACTACGTTAAACCCTTTGTGGTAGAAACTGATGCCACAGACTTTGCCTTGGGGGTGTTACTTCAGGAGGGGCATGATAGTAAGCTTCACCCTATAGCTTACTACTCCAAGAAGTTCACTGCACCAGAACTGAACTACCCAATATATGACAAAGAGATGCTGGCAATTATCCAATCCCTGAAACACTGGAGAAGATACCTTTGTGACACTGCCCACCCAGTGAAAATCATGTCAGACCACAAGAGTCTGACTTACTTCTTCAAACCACAACAACTCAACCATTGTCAGGCCAGATGAGCACTATTCCTAGCCAACTACAACCTGAAGATCAATTACAAACCTGGGAAGATAAACATTGTACCTGGCGCCTTGAGTCAAAGAGCTGATTTCTTCCCCAGTTCCAATGAGATAGAGGAGTTCAACACCCAATCACTATTATCTCCACACATGCTGGAGCCCATGCTCTTATTCCTAGGCCTGGCTAGTAGGAAAGAAGAAATTCAATATGCTCAGACCCTGGACAAGCACTGTATTACTGTCATGAAAGACTTAGCTGAGAACATTGACAGCAAATATTACAGAGCAGGTTATTCACTACACGGAAGATTCCTAAAACTAAATGAACAAAACTACATACCTGAAGGTTCACTGAGATTGAAGATTATGAAGGAGTACCACAACTCCCCCATGGCTGGACACCCGGGCCGCACCAAGACCTTAAAGGGTATCCAAAGAGCATACATGTGGCCAAGAATGAAGCTGAAGATAGAGACATACATTAGTGGTTGTGAAACATGTGGCCGCTCTAAACCCAAGCAAGGAAACCTGAAGGCTTGCTCCAACCCCTCCAAATTGCAGTAGGCCCTTGGAAGTCAGTATCTATGGACTATATAGTAGAGCTCCTAGAGTTGAAAGACTACAACACCATAATTGTGATTGTTGACAGATTCACAAAGATGGGTATGGTGAAATAGCTTGAGCTATGACGCTATTTACCAGCTTCTGTTGGTCAAACCAGGCTATAGGCCTTACCTGTTGGCCATATGAGGCTATAGGCCTCATCTGTCAGCCATACAATGCTATAGGCATTTCCTGTCAGCAATAGGAGGATATAGACCTCATCTGTCATCCATGCGCTTCTATAGGCATTTTCTGTCATCCATAGGAAGCTATAGGCTTTATCTGTTAGCCATACAAGTCTATAGGTCAAAGATGTCAGCCAGATCATTCCACATGTCATATCTGTCGGCCAGATTAAGTATAAGTGATATGTTAAACTGTCTGTTTCATAATCTGGACAGATTATGCCCAATTTGCCACAATTGCCTTTGTAACAGCCAGTTGCCAACTGACACTGATGATTTAACTTACAACCACTCTTTTCAGTTGTAATCTCCACATGCAACTGTAGCAACTAACTTGATTGATCATCAGTATTCCATATTGTTGATCAACATTTCAGTTGGCTATCATCTCACAAATGCCTATATAATCTTCACTTGACTTATGTAATAAAATAGAGACCTTTTATTATAAACAAAATACTGTTGTTTCTCCTTTAACTTGGATAAGTTACTTTTCAACTGCCTTTGCAGAGGTGCAGACCTTGGGTCTGTACAACCATGATAGCTCCTGTAAGCTACAAACAGATGTTGAGCTCGTGTTTTCAGCACTGTTAATATAGAGACACCTAGGAATCATAAGTCTACTGTATGCCACTTATCCATTCTGAATCCTCTCTTCCCCTTCCCCAGTATCCATTGTCTGTCTGGATTCTGACTGATTAACATACACCCATTCCTCCGCCAGCCCTTTTCCAACTCTGTTGTCTTGTTGCCAACCAACAACTGAATCCCTTCCCAAGTATATATATCTATCTGGTATCCAACTAACTACTATACACCAACTCTGTATCCTGTCCTGTTGCTCTGTTGCCAACCAACTCCTGAACCTCTTCTACTGTTGTTAATACTATGAGCTTCATATATTGACCATAGTTGGCATCTCCTCAGATTTATGTTGGCAAGGCATATTCTGTTGTACTCCACCTTGCCTGGTGCTCACATATCCAATTACTGCTTAATCCCAACAACCTGTTAGAGCAGTCACCACAATGAGTTACTTTATTACTACCACCACTCATGTGACAGCCAAGGAGACTGCCACCCTCTTTAGGTGTAAGAGAGGGGGGCTAAACTAACTAAGTTTGGCTCCTATCCTGCGCAATATACCACCAGGATACTGCCCAGTGGAGAACTGGGACGGCCGCTCAAAGGGGGGGACCACAAGGACAACACAGGGGATAGTTGAGGGAAGTAGGCGTTCAGTCCCATCAACACCAGGCCAGTGAGTAACCAGGGTGTACAAGAGGAAGCAAGGGGGAACACCACGGGGGCCTGAAGAGGCACTGGGTTGCGCTTCTCAGGACTGGGTGTGGGTGGCGCTGTTCTCTCCTTAACTGCAGAAGCAGGCTGAGTGAAACCAGCAGACTCCAGATCCAGGTTGTCACAAGTCAAACTCTTTACCACTGCCTCCCCAGAGAACAGGAGACCACTAGTGAGATCCAGAAGGCAAGATGGATAATCGCCCACAAGACAAACAGAAGAGGAAATCTTGGTCCACAACTCTGGTGCAGTTGACCATATAAGCAAGAGAAAGGGGACCACAGAAAGCACCACAAATTTAAGAGCTGGGAGTAGCATGGCTGCGTTCTCCGTAAAATTTCAGATAGGGAGGCAAGATTTTGTGGGTAGGAACCAATAATTTTGTAGCACCAAGGGGGACCCACAAGCAAAAGCAGGAAAAATGAAGCCAGGAGGGCACACAGAAGGCTTGGAAGTAGCCTTGGGTGACTTTAAATTGAATATAAGTAAAGTTGGGTTCAAAATTAAGAAAATTCAAAGAAAATTCAATTAAAAGTAAGTCTTTATCTAGAAAATCAATTAAAGTTTTAAGGTTTGAAGTCGTCTTTCAAAAGGGAAAGTGGGAGAAGCAAAGACTATACATCTGAGCTTCTTCTAGAGAGCCTAGGGAGGATGCCGGGTTTGAAGCGGGTACACACAAGGTAAACTTCATCAAAAATTCTAACACTTTAATCTTCAAACTATAGGGAGCCAAAACAAAGTTTCAAGGGCCCCACCAAAAGTCAAAAAATTGCAGCAAAAATTCCAAAGTTTAATAAATTTGAGAATAGACAAGCAGGGGACTGAAAGTCCCCTTGCTGTGTAAAAGGAGGGTGTGCTGCAGGGGAAGGTCACATGATTTCAGGATTCAAGTCTGATTGGGTGGGGACAAATTTTTTAGATCAGAGTTGGGAAAACTGGAGGGTTTCAACTTAATTTCCATGGTGCTCCCTGATTGGCTGGAGGAGTTGTCAAGCACTTGAAATTCACTTGAGCTTTTGGATGCTAATGTGGCAGGAGCCAATTGGCTGGATCTGATAGTTTTCAATAATGGTTGACACCAGGTCAGCAAGAAGTCCAAATTTACCAGGGTTTCTTCCAAGGAAGGAACAGTGAGAGCTGTAGAATTTGCAGGGTATGCCAATACAAATCTTTTGTCTAAAGTGTGGGCTATATCTTTTAACAAGTTGAGTGGTTTAGCTGGACTGTGAGCAGATTTCTTTGTACAACAGGAAAACACATTTCTATCCAGGGACAAAGGGGGCAGTGAATTTACATTAGGGACCACATTTTCATGAATCATGGCTTACCCAAGAAAGTTATCTCTGACTGTGGCCCCCAGTTTACATCCAAATTATGGGCCCAAATCTTACAAGACCTGGGAATCAAGATATCACTATCCACAGTGTACCACCCCCAAAGTGACAGACAAAATGAAAGAGTTAACCAAGTATTAGAACAGTACCTCTGATGCTACGTTAATGCAGAACAAGACAGCTGGACCAAAAACTTACCCATGGCGCAATTTGCATACAATAATCAAGACCATAGTTCTACAGGAATGTCTCCATTCAAGGCCAACTGAAAATTTGACCCTACTTGGGACCACCTTCCCACAGAAGAGTCCAGCAACCCTGAGGGACAAGATTGGGTGGCTACCATCCATACCACCCAAGAAGAGTGTGCCCAAAACCTGAAGCAAGCCATACAGACCTACAAGGACTTTGCTGGCAAGAGGAGAAGCTCTGGACCATTGATAGAAGTTGGGGACATGGTTTACCTCAGCGCCAGGAATATCAAGACTACAGAGCCATGTACAAGCCTCAGACCTAGGAAAACTGGACCATACAAAGTTTTGCAACACATAGGAGAAGTAGCTTACAGATTAGAGCTCCCGTCTAACTGGATGATCCATGACGTCTTTCACCAATAACTATTGTCCAAGAAGAAAGGTACCTCACACCCTCATCAAGTTGTTTACACTGCCCCTCCCCCAATCAAATTAGGAAGCTTTCTAGAGCATGAGGTTGAACAGATTCTTGACCACAAGATGAGATATTGACGACTACACTACTTGATCAAATGGAAAGGTTGCCCACCAAAAGAGAATACCTGGGAACCTGAAGATATCCTTGTCAAGGCTAGTGTCCTCCTGACTACATACAAGACCAGGCATCCAGAGTTAAGCTGTAAGAGCTCAACTATGGTGGGGGATGATATCAGGGCCCAGAATGGGCCAGACAAAACCCTATGTTACATAGGTTCAACGCCCGCAATTGAGCAATCACGTGACCAATCAATCACACCATCAATTATGCCAATTTACCCAAAAGAAACTTTAAGTCCAAGTGGGGAATTGAACCCTGGTCAAGGCCAAGCCTGGGGACAATTGGAAACCGTCCAAAAGCAATCAAAAAAATTTAATTAGCCTACACCCTCTGAAACCCAGAATTGGGGACTTGGGTTGCCAAATGACCCGAAATTCCCCTAACAGCTTCCCCAGGGCAAAAATAATGAAAATATCCATCTAACTGACAAATCAGGAGTCACCAATGGGGCCCAGCTTGCAAATAACCCATTGGCAACCAATAAGAAGTTGCCAGTAAGTCCAATTGCAGTTTCACAGCAGGATATATCTGAGAACACTGGCATCCCCTTTCTTTGTTGACATCTTCATCTAATAAACTTTGTTGGTTAATGCACACTGAGCATTTATAATTTGCAGGGGCTTATTAAATTATTACAAATTTTATACTGCTGGTGCTTTCAAACAGAGAGTACCTCCAGTACCAACACCAGCGCTGGGAAACAGAGCAACTTCTAATTGCATCCAGCCAACCACCGCCAGCCTTTACCCCATCTCCTAGAGTGATGGACCAAGAATTAATTCCTGCTCCTGCACTGCACCCCTCCTTCCCTGGTGTTCCTCTGCTCCAACAACTTGCCCAGCCAAGCCTGACCATGAGCGCCGCCACAGGAGAACTTCCTCTCATTCCTTCTGCTTCATTGTATGACTACAGTAAGCTTGGATTCGTCTATTTAACCATGCTGGGGCTCACTGAGCAAGTGATACCCCACATGGGAGTGTGGCGTCCTTGGGCTACTGCTGCCAATTATGTGATGCAGATGGCCCCTGTCATCTACTGGGCCTTCCAGGCTCAACCCTTCCCCTCAACCAAAGGTTCTCCTGAGAGTCACCCAGACCATGACACCTAGTCTCCAAGATTGATTCAGCCAATCTTGCATTCTTTTCTTTTATTGAATATAAATACTAAGTTCTCAGGAATATTTATCTGAAGAATTCCAACCAAACCTATCTACATAAAACAAACAGCAAAAACAGAGCAACTTTATTTATCAAAGTATTTATTTGGCTAAATACTTAACAGTGACTGTTGTACGGTCACAAGGCCCCTTCCTTCTCTTTGGGGGAATTGGCCTCATCTTCTGGACCTTTATCAGCTCTAATTCCCCATGGAACAGCTTAAAGAATTGAGAATGAACACAGGACCATTCTTTTCCTAAGGCAGCTCCAACTCCTCAAACTAGGTAGTTTGGGCCTGGAATAACCGAGATAATCTTCATAGGACCTACCCATTGCTGAAGACCTTTTCTCAGGTATTTTTTTCAGCCTCTTTGATTAAATCATACCAGATCACCAACCTGGAAATGATCACAGGGAAGTACTCCAGGCTTTGAGTTCCACTTGGTGGCACATATTTCTCAAAATTGCTCTCCTTTAGTCCTAGCCTTGGCAAATAACTTCTGCATCTTGACTGCATATTCTTCTATGATGGCTTCATAGGAACTCTTTTCCATAAACTCCCATTGACAAACCTCAGTGCTTGTTGTAGTTTTCCAGCCATACAACATCCAAAATGGAAAACCCAGTAGCATCATGGGGCATTGTACAGTATTCCATGACACTCATTGCCAGGTGATCTTTCAAATGGGTTGTGGCTCCGCAGCCAACTTCTCCATAATGCGCTTCAGGGTTCCAATGGTTCTTTCAGCTAAACCATTTGTCTTGGGATGATATGGAGCTGAGGTTAACTTAGATATGCCCCATTTCAAGCATTCATTAGTTAACACTGGTCCTATGTTAGGCAGTCTGTTATTGGTGAGAACTTTCTCAGGACATCCATGCTGTTCTATTATTTCTTCTTAGAGAAACCTAGCAATTGCAACACTTGTTTCCTTGGTCAGTGCTCAAACTTCTACCCATTTTGTAAAAGAATCAACGGCCACCACAAAGTATTATTTCCAACCACTTGCTAATGTAATATGACCTGTATCCATTGAAACCAACTCAAAAGGATAATTTGACATCACTGATTTGAGCTGCACCTTGGATTTTGTTGCTGAGAATTTAGAGCAAATATCACATTCTCAAAAAATCTGAAGGACCATAGCTCTCATCTCAGACCACCAGTATCAAGCTTTCACTGCTTGCCATAACTTCTCATATTATAGGTGATCTCCCCATTGCACATGAAGATCTATGATCACTTATAGACACTTGTTTTTTCTACATAAATCCTATTCCTTGATTGAACTTCCTGGGCTTCTTGCATCTCAATTTCTCCACAGGCCAACAGCGCTCTGGACAACAAGTCAGGAATCTGATTTTCCAACCCTGGACAGTAGATGATATCATAATCATATTCAGAGAGCTTCTCTGCATACAATTGTATTTGGCCTTGTAAGTCTTCCTTAATCCAAATTGCTCTCAAAGCTGTGTGGTCAGTGACAATAATAAACAGCATTCCTAGGATATACATCCTAAAATGTTCCACTGCCCATACTATTGTCAATCCTTCACGTTCAGTAGCCAAGTATTTCCTTTGAGTGGTCTCCAAAGTCTTAGAACCATACACAACTGGATATCAGGATAACTTCAACTCTCCTTCTTGAGTAAGAACAGCACCAAGACCAGTTGAACTCTCATCTGTCTCAATGTAGAATAACTTTGACTAATCAGGGAATCTTAATATGGGGGCCTTGGAGAGTTTCCTCTTTAGCTCTAAGAAGCTTGACTCTTGCTCTTGTCCCCAAAAAAATTGGGAATTCTTCCTTGTTAATGCAAACAATGGCTCTCCAAGTACAGAGCAATTAGGTATGAATCTCTGGTAGAAATTCACTGACCCCATAAAACCCCAAACCTCTTGTACTGACTGCAGCAACCTCATACTTAACAACGGAGTAACTCTCTCAGGACTTGGTTTAATCCATTGAGAATTCACAACATGGTCTAACACCTTGACCTCTTGACAGGCAAGCTTAGTTTAAGATACACTAATCTTCAACTTTGCTTTCTCAATCCGACAAAATACTTGATCAAGATCCTCTAGATTTTGTTCCCAGGAAGGGCTATATACAATAATGTCATCTATATATACCAAACACATCTAAACTGTAGTCCTGTCATAATCTGGACCATTACACGCTGAAACACAGCACCTGCTGTCTTCATTCCCAAGGGAAAAACTTTCCATTGATACAGACTGTCAGATATGGAGAACACTGTAACCTCCTTAGACTTCTCATCAATAAACAATTGGTGATAACCCTTAGTCAGATCCAAAGTGGTGAACCAGGAAGATCCAGCCATGGCGTCCAGCTGGTCTTCAATCATGTGCATTGGGTAGGCATCATTTACAATATCCTTAACACCATTTGGAAATCAATACAAACACATATATTCCTATCTGGCTTTGGGACACAAACTATCAGAGCAGAGTAAAGACTGATACTTTCCTCAATCAGGTCAGCCCTTTTCATTTTCTCCACCTCTTTACTAATTGCTGCAACTGCAGCAGGACTACAACGGGGTGCATATCCTTTGTACTGTTTCCCAGTCAACGTTTTTATGACATAGGGTGGACCAGTTCTCCCCACATCATATTTGTCCAACAAGAAACAACTACTCCATTTCAACACCAGAGTATACAATGGGGTACCTGGTGCTTTACTTGGACATAGTATACAGTTTAAATTGTTGAAGGGCACACAAACATAAAAGACAATAGGTTTATTTGTTGTGACTTCTCCAACTACGGACATCCAAACTCCAATACACTGGCATTGTTAAATATCCACAGGAACTGTTACAAAAGTAACAAGTTTGATGCCCCAGGCGGGAATCAAACCTGCTCCTAGCCACCAGGCGGGGCTAGTAGGTGGGGGAGATTTGCGTGCGCCTGGATTTTTGCTTTTCAAAGCAAATCCAGGTGCGGGAACCATTCCCGCCCTGGCAGTAGCTCAGGGCCCATTCTGGGCCCCAAAAGCTACGTCCAAGCCTTGGTGGGGTAGGGTGGGCCTGGGAAGGCTATTTTTAGCTGCCCAGTAACCCCAGATCAAGCCCATCCTCCATTAAGTAATTTGGGGTTCCCAATTGGGGACCCCTTTTTTAATCAAGTTCCTTGGCCTCAGGAAAGCCTGTCAAGCCAGCCCAAAAAGGGGATAAAATTGGAAAACCCCCCATAAACCCAGAAGCCAAACCTTCTAGAACCAATGGCCAGCCAAGCCAAGATGGACCACCAAAAATCCAAACAACTGTTCCTGAAAACCCCAAAAATGACCATGAAGCAGCCAACCAAACAGCAGAATCTGTGATGCCAAGCCTTGCCACACAGATAGCACCAGAATAATGCCCAGAGGCACTTGCATGTGAGTAGGTATATAAGCCATAAGCACCTGAAAAAGTTCTGTATTGTCATCCTTACCAAATAAAAAGTTGTTATGAACCTTTGGTTCACCAATCTGCTTCCATACCCATTTTTGATACTCTTCCATCTGCATACACCCAAGTGTCAGTATCCATCCACTGGGATAGATAGCCAGACTTAAGTGTACAAACCTGAAGCCTTTGACTACTACTGTCTTCCCAACACTCCATTTGGCCTTGTGCATTTCACTGAGTATCCCGCCAATCCTGACCAAAACCCTGGACATTTGAAGACTTGCAGTGGTACACCCGCCCAAACGCTCCCAAGGAACCCTACCAAATTGTCCAAGACGGCAAAGCAATCACCATCTACCCTTTGATCTTCATTGGGAAGTACAACAATCCTGCCGCCTACTTGGTCCCCATGAAGCCACTCCTGACACCCAAACTGATCATTTCTACCCCACCCACCTCTGACGCCAAAAGCCAGAACAGTTGATTCCTAGGGGTGCTTACCTGGCTGTGAGATTAGGCTGATTGACCACAAATAATCAGGCTAATTATTGCACACAGATCTTATCAGTTACACGCTGTATTATCACTAGATCAATATTATATTAAGTAAAGTATTTATACAATGTATAATCACCAATATATTATAGTGGTTATAGCAGTTATACGCCATATAATTGTTACTTTATTAGAGTAGATGTAACAATTATACACTGTATTATCACTGATCATCACCCCAATTTGTAGTGATTGTACGCCATATATTGCTTACTTTATTATAATTTATATAGCTATTATACATTGTATAAACGTTAGCCAATATAGTGGTCATCATTGATTACACACCATGCAACTTATAGATCATCAATTGTATTTCGCTCATTTCACTCTATTGGACGTTGTATCAACTCAGCAAACACATTCTGATGGGCATGTTTGATCATATCAAACAAGATATATACAAATGGCTAAGAAATACCAAGTTCAGATCAGCATTACACAGCGTTTAATTGGGTTCCTTATTGGTTTGGGCCAGCTTACACGGCAGATAATCCACAAGTCACTATTGGATCTAGTTTGTTATTATATGGCATATAATTCCTAATTTGACTCGTTGCATTAATAAGCAGAAGATTTGCCAGCCAGAAAAGGATAACTGATTAAGCCCTACAAATGGAATACCGGAATTCTACCTTCCAATGTAGGAGGGCTGAACAGGGATGATTTCTAAGCATTAACTAAATATGGCAAAGTTTCACAGCGCAATAATAGGCGTGTAGGATACAGCAAACCAAAAAACAACAGTAGGCTAGCTCAAGAAGAGTGTAAGCTGTAGCTGAAGTGCCATGCACGCCTGCTAAGGCCAGTAGCATACAATGTGTCAAGGACAGACAATCAGGATAGGTGTAGCTAGCAAAGATGGACCGATTGCAAAGGTAGCCACCAAGTACTATCTGAAAGGACAAGAATTAGGGTTGTTGCAGTATATAGTGATACAGACGCCTGAAAGGACAAGAATTAGGGTTGTTGCAGTATATAGTGATACAGACGCCTGAAAGGATGACAACAAGTTCATAGTTACACCTGGATAGATTGCAGCCACTGGCTAGATTGTACTCCAGTATCAATAAACGTAATTATCTTCAAAGTTCTATTCTATTGTAGTCTGTAGTGCTCTTGCATAGGATTAGGTAGAGTACATTGGCAAGGCTAACATCTATCTGTAGCTTTGAACATACCGGAATAACACAAGTTGCTCAATACTGGCACTCACAGGATTGATTGAATCTGCCTTGCCAGCAGCTGGGCCTTGGGCTGTGGCTGGGAAGGCCCTTTCCTACCTGTTAAAGTTAGGTCCCATCATCTGGTGGGCCATGCCAGTACTTGATTTCACTCCTACCTCACCTACTGGAGCCACACAGTACTCTTGGTATCCTGACAGGAACTGCACAAGTATCAAACAACTTCCAGGATTTAAGAAAGTTTGCCATTTGACTCATTCTCAAATATTGCCACATTTTAATATACATGACGAGGTAACTCTGGGATAATTTCTCCTCCCTGTTTCACAATTGAAAACTACTGGCTTCAACCAGGCAATTCCATTTGGTGGAGATGAGCAAGGTTCCTTGGCGTAGATGACCACTGACTGAACATCTTCTGGAGCTGGCGGAATTGTCAGCTGTTGATAAGCATATTTGACTCCATCATGGACCAAGACATTCTTGACAACATCCAGGCTCACCTTGGCCTCAATAATCCAAGTCATACCAAGCAGAACATCAAATCCTACTTCTGGAAAAACTACGGCAGAAGTCTTGACCATGGTATTTTTCTATTTTATTACCACCTCATCAAACACATCTTGTTCAATAGTAATAACCCCATCAGCAGAAGATAAAGTCAGTGTGACCAATCTTGATGGGTCCATCCCGTGTTTATGGACAAAGTTCTTTGATACTGCTACCCCAGCACAGCCTGGATTGTATACTGCCTTTGCTGGGATACCATCAAGCTAAATATCCAGAAGGATAATCCCTTGCAATGCCCAAACAAAAGGTTTTGCAATCTAAAATGCTGGCATGCTCTGGGCCACCTTCTTACGCCATTCCACTTCTTTGAGCCAATCCACGCTCAACTGGACCCACACAGGCTGTCAAGTGATTTCCCTATCTTCCTTTATACCCAAGCGCACATCCAATATCCACTCATCTGGAGAGGCATCTGGACTTCCCTCAGGCATAGTTGGAAGAGAGACATTGATTTATTGTACAGGTGGCTCCACTGGTTTACTGGTGCTTTTCCTTTACTCCTTCAAGGCCTTACCAGATTGAAGTCTCATTCTCCCATTATTATTCTCCAAATTACTGAGCTCAGGTTGGGAAACACCTAAGACTGCCTTCCTTTTCCTGAATCCTTAAACATCAGGTCTGAGTGTTCCTTGTCAAATTCCGCACAATCAGGACATTTTCCAGCAAAATGACCATCTTTGCCGCAGATCTAACATCCCTTTGCCATGGGAAACTTACACGCCTGTTTAAACCTAGACATGTGATCCTTATCTGAGGGACTTCTAGGACGTCTGGTTCTCTCAGAAGACCCTTCCCCTGCCGCCACATGAGCTCCTACTCTTGAGCACAGAGCACAGTGTGGAGGATCACCAAGACCCCATTCCATTTGAATGACCTTTTGAACAAGTTTTAATCATGATAACTTCTTATGGCGCAGCATAGAAGCCTGAGTTCTCAAACCGGGCCACATTCCAGTGAAGAAACCATCCTTCACCAGATTCTGATTGTGTTCCACATCCACAAAAGCTAGGAACTCTTCCATTATGGAAAGGTACATTGACACTGTCTCATGGCCAGCTTGAGTAACATCTTGGGCTTTCTGCAGAGCATCACCAGGTCTGAGGGTTACCGTGTGACTGGCTGATAAATCCTCAAACAACGTGGTCTAATTGTTGCCTTTACGTCTTTCAAACTACTTAAAGCAGGCAGGAGCTGCTTGGACTTCCAACCAATGGTGTTTCATGCATCCTCCAGACCAGAGGCTCAAATAAGAAAAACCTCCAGGAAAGTGTTTTCTTCCTTTGGATTTCCAGAGAACAGTGACATTTTGGCAAGCATAGACTGGACTCCTTTCACCATGGGTTTTTTGGCCCCTGTGTTGGGTTCTGTGACAAATCCAGGTCTAACCAGTCAAACTTAATGTTATCTTGCCCTTGACTCTTGTTACTGGTACCTTCCTGTGACAAAGCTTTGAGGAGCTTTGCCTCCAGGGAGGAAATTTTGTGAGACAACACTTTATTGTCATCTCTCCAACAAGCCAGAATTTTGAAACTCTTTTCCTCTCTGTTTCTCAACGCCTCAACTTCACAATTGGCTCTGTCCTTTACTTATTGCATAATTTCATTGAACCCTAACAGCAAGTTCCAGGAGTATCATGCATAAACTCAATTTCCTTGTGCTGGGATCCTTCTCTGGCAAAATAGTTGGAGTATAGTTCTTCAAAAGCTGCTTTTACTTCTATCAAAGACTCCTCAGGTGCAATCTTAGAGACCTCCAGACTTGCCCAAGCCTCCTCAAGCAAGCTGGTAGGAACTTTCTTTCTTTTTTTCAGCAGCAGCCTTGACACAAAGCACTCCAAATTTTGCTCTTTTAAATAGTAATAAAGAAGACATGATAATTAAAAAGAGGTTGAGGGGAAAGCAACAAAATTGACAATACATCTTTATTTAAAATCAGCTGTTTTTGCTTATATACCATTTGGGGCATATTTGGCTGAAAACCCCTCTGGTTCTTGAATCAACCTATGATTCATATCATGTGGTCTATGAAATTTGAGTCATCCAAACCTGGATCTTTACCTAAAAGATCTCCTTTAATCCTCAGCCTATGATAATTAACCTACAATGAGAAAAAGTCACATGACGCCATTCATCTCAATGTATCAACTCAGCATTGAGCTTCCCCAGCTCCTGGCACCAAAACCCTATGGATTGCACATCCCAAAACTCAGCTATCAATGTTCCAACTGGGAACCAGCTGATCAAACCTGAATTCCTAGGCATCCTTGCATTTATTTAGTTATCTTTGAATTTAATAGTTTTTGCCTTAAAACACATTAAAATGCTTCAAAACTTAAACCAGGCGCCATTACGGCGCCCTTCATTTTCCCCAGGCAGCACCCCAGCGCCTGAAAAATTTACTAGGTGGCGCAGAGCGCTTCTAACCTAATAAATTTGCCAAAGAGGCGCTTTTAACCAAAAATTTGGGGGTTTACTTTTGATTAACTTTAACCAAACTTCTTGACACAGTCAAGGAAATTAACCAATATAATTAAATCCTCCTTAATTATATTACCATATATCTATTAATTATTCTTCCCAGTTAATTAAATTGTTTTTGAGACACCTAGTCTCCAAGATTAATTCATCCAATTCTGCCTTATGTTCTTTTATTGAATATAGATAATAAGTTCTCAGGAATCTTTATCTGAAGAATTCTAACCAAAACTATCTACATAAAACAAACAGCAAAAACAGAGCAACTTTATATCTTGGAGTATTTATTTGGCTAAATACTTAACAGTGCTGTTGTATGGTCACATTGTGGCCCTGATTGAATAATATTTGCTAGACATGGCTAGAGAGGCGCCAAAGTATGTCAAGACTCAAAGACAAAAATGTGAATAGAACTTAATTTTTATTGGTAAAAAAGAAATGGAATATATACTGTGTAGATTTACCACAAAACAGTACATGGAAGGTAGGATCACTTGCCACCAGCATGAGTGGGGCAAGTGAGTTACACAGAATCAGGAAACTAAACAATTGAATTTCCCAACTTGTAGGCAGACTCACTTTGAAGGGCAAAAGAAAAAGTGAGAGATTTGTTCTCAAAATAACCTATTGTAGGAAAAATCAAAACACAGTGAATGATGACATTCACAACATGCAGCCAGACAAGACCAGCAATGATATTGTGGCTGAGCCCTGCCATAATTAGCCCAGAGAGCTTAACCTGTATGTTTCCCATTCTCACAGAGAAGGGTAATGTCTCATGGGTAATTGCACTCTGT
>QTSX02003778.1:0-51830 GCA_014839935.2 Entomophthora muscae | reverse complement strand
GTCAAGCTTGAGGTTTTGACACTTGTACTGCCTTAAAGCAGCTGGGTACTTGATCTAGTTGTTGAGAGTCAGCAAACAACTGGTCAACCATAGTGTGGTTGGCCCCAGTATCTACAAAAAGTTTGTGGGTGTTTCCATTGAAAGGAAGGGATAGGCCAAGAAGGTTACTTTATTTAAAGAATGGCTTGCTTGGAGAACGGGATTAAAGCTATAAACCTGGAAGATGTTGAGAGTTTCAACATCATGAACATTGTAATTGCAGGGGTTCTTTGCAAGGAGAGATTAGGAGCAAGGGTCAAGTGGGTTTGTAGAACCTCTCATATCTACAACCCCCAGGCTTTTCCCGGGTTCTTGATTTGTGCTAATTGGAGCTCTCCCTCCCAGGAGCGCTTAGCCTCATTCTCTTGTTGGAGGGGCAATATTGCCTGTGGTGAAATAGTTAGAGAACTGACACTATTTACCAGCTTCTATTGGCCAGAATAGGCTATAGGCCTTATCTGTTGTCCATATAAAGCTTTAGGCTTTATCTGTTGGCCATAGTAGTCCATGGGCCATACCTGTTGGTCATAGAAGTCTATAGGCCTTATCTGTTGGCCATAAGATGATATAGGCATTTCCTGTTGTCTATACAAAGCTAAAGGCTTTGTCTGCCGGCCAGAAAAGTCTAAGGATCAAAGATGTCAGCCAGATCATTCAACATGTCATATCTGTTGCTCAGATAAGTTACAAGTGATCTGTTAAACTGTCTGTTCCATAATCTGTACAGATCTTGCCCAATTTGCCACAATTGCCTTTGTAACAACCAGTTGCCAACTGACGCTGATGATCTAACTTACAAACACTCTTGTCAGTTGTAATCTCCACATGAAACTGTAGCAGCTAAATTGATTGATCATCAATATTCAATATTGTTGATCAACATTTCAGTTGTCTATCATCTCACAAATGCCTATATAATCTTCACCTGACTTATGTAATAAAATAGAGACCTTTTATTGTAAACCAAATACTGATGTTTCTCCTTTAACTTGGATAAGTTACTTGTCAAATGCCTTTTTCTGAGGTGCAGACCTTGTGTCTGTACAACCATGATAGCTCCTGTAAGCTATAAACAGATGTTGAGCTCATGTTTTCAGAACTGTTTAATATAGAGACACCTAGCAATCATAAGTCTGCTGTATGCCACTTATCAATTCTGAATCCTCTCTTCCCCTTCCCCAGTATCCATTGTCTGTCTGGATTCTGACTGATTAACATACACCCATTCCTCCGCCAGCCCTTTTCCAACTCTGTTGTCTTGTTGCCAACCAACAACTGAATCCCTTCCCAAGTATATATATCTATCTGGTATCCAACTAACTACTATACACCAACTCTGTATCCTGTCCTGTTGCTCTGTTGCTGACCAACACCTGAACCTCTTCTGCTGTTGTTAATACTATGATCTTCATATATTGACCATAGCTGGAAACTCCTCAGTTTTATGCTGGCAAGGCATATTCTGTTGTACTTCACCTTGCCTGGTGCTCACATATCCAAGTACTGCTTAAGCCCAACAAACTGTTAGAGAAGTCACCACAACGCCATGTCAACACTTTTAATGTCAACACTATAGTAAAGTGACAACCTGGTTTTACATAATGTATCTCCTGGATGTTGACACTTTTTCCTTTAACAGCACACTTTATGCTGAACATTTTTAATATAAAAATATATTTTAAAATACTTTATTATAATAAAATGACCCCAGAAAGTTCAAAACTGAAATAAAAAATCACCATAAGTAATAAGAATAAGGAGATATAAGCAACTATTTTTCAGTTTACTATGTAAATTACACTCTTTATTATAAAATTATTTTTTTATTCCCATAATAATTAAAATTCCAATGAACCAAAAATAAAGATATTTTATATATCATATAAACCACAAAATATAAAAAAATCTAATTTTAATTTATTATACTTTATTTTAGTACAACTGAAAAAATCTCATGCCTTGTAGATAAATTAACAAAATATAACATATTTCTTACAAAATCACATTGAAACTGTATCTGAAACTTACCATTTATACCTAAAAGACTTAGTAATATATAAAAAAACTAAAAAATATAAAGATCCAAAATTAAAATCAAACCAGGCGCAGCAAAGCAAAGTTTATTTGGATAATTAAACCCACCAGCAAGAGCAGTTGTGACATTTTCAAGGTATTTTTTGATTTTTGCCACCCTATACTTCTTCTTCACCACCTTTTGCAATGCCTCCTGGTACTCCTGATCTTTACGCTTCTTCTTCTTGGGGGACACCCAGCTGGCCAGGGTGCAAAAATTGGAGACATTTCCGGCCTGCAACTCCTATAGATTAGCAAAGAACTTTTTATATTTAGGGTTGGACCCAAACTTGGTCTTCAAGTGCTTGTGCTAAACACAAGGCTGTGGGTGGTTTTCTCTCCCCCTTGAGGATGGTGCCCTGGCAATTCCAAGGGGCAGTGGCCCCGCTCTTTCCTCTCCAGGAAGTCACCTTCTTGACTACCTATTGCTTTTCAAAGTACTCAAGGTAACCCTTGAAAATGATGGAGTGCTTCTTCACGTAAGCATTCTACAGGAGGGCCTCAAAGCCAAGCCCAGTATGTTCTGGCCGCACAAAAGCCAAGGCAGCAAACTGGGTGATGGCAAAGCAGCACTTATCTTTGCCATTGTTGAGATACTTCTTTAAGAGGACCTTCTCACTCTTGAGATTCTTGATGAGGGCCTGCCTAAAATGAAAGAAGTAGCCCTGTACTTCTCCATTGAAGGTGGCCTCTTAGGCTCTGAACTGATCTTGCTCAAAGTCCATTATGATCACCTTTGGTCCAAGTGAGCGTGCTTGAGCTAGCTGCTCTTCAGCTAGGGTGAACTCATCCTTCTCAGCAGAGGAAGGGCTCACTCTGGTGGCGTGTGTGGGAAGGGAGGTCAAGGCATCCCGGACAATTTTGAATGCTATGGTGTATACTTCTGTCTTGGCATCAGGTAGGAGGAAGAACACAAGGGGGATGGCCTGGTCATTGAACTGCCCATGCTGGACCCAAAGCTGCATGAAGATGGTTGGGCAGGTTGTGAATGTGCTGTCACACAGCGAGGTGGTAGCATTATTGAGCTGATCCATGTTTTGGGTTGTGGCATAGGCAATGACCCTATCCTCCACTTCCTGACCATTGTCATGGAGCAGGAACATCTCTCCATCCTTGGTTTTCTTGAGAGCATTGGAAAGGACCAGGTCTTCAATGGTGATGGCGCTCTTGGCCAGGGGGTTTGAGGCTTGGCGCATATCACTCACAAACTTGACCAACTGGGTGTGGATTTGTTGTGAATGCCACCATTTAAAATGTTTTGATTTTGCTTTTGTTGGGTTATTTTGAGGACAAATCCCTCTCTTTTGCTTTCACCCTCAAAATGAGGCTGGCTCCAAATTGGGAAAATGAATTGTTTGGTTTCCTGATTCTGTGCAACTCATTTGGCCACTCATGCTTGTGGCAAGTGATCCTACTGTCCATGTACTGTTTTGTGGTAAAGCTACTCAGTATATAATCTAAATTTCTATACCCAATAAAATTTAAGTTCTATTTACATTTTTGTCTTTGTGTCTTCAGTACTTTGGCGCCTCTCTAGCTACGTCTAGCAGATATTATTCATTCAGGGCCACAAGGTAATCACATAGACTTCCCCGCCATTCTAAGCAAGACTTAGTAAAATTTTAATCCTAAGGTTAGGATTTCCTGTTGTGACTCTGTGCTGCGCCTCAGATCACAATAAAAATGGTGCTCACTACATGGGCTGTGTTGTGAATTGGGCCTTGGTTGACATATTTGGGTTAATGTCTATAGTTGCTTGGTAGAGTATAGCAATAGGCCTAAACACAAATTAATACAGGTCTAATGACTCTGTAGTCTTTACCTTTATTTAATAGGTAACAACTAAGTTGAGCAAAGGCAAGATTTAATATGTGAAATTATATATTTTAATTGGAAAGAAAAGAAGTTTATAACCCATCCTGGCTGCACAATTGATGAAGAAGTGTTATTACCACCTGCACCATTGTCAGGAACATTACAGGATCTTCTGGTGTCTACCAGGCTCTTGCATCCATGTTCTTTCCATCTTAGGATGATCCAGACAATCTGGCAGAGAAGAGTGGGTGCACATTACCCCAGAGTGGTTGCAGCTTGCAGCTGCCCATTATGGAAGCTGCTGGTAATTCCCAAAACCAGTTCAACCTGGATATAATAGTACAGCCATCCTATTATAAAATCCAAGATACAATTAGTATTAAAAATCTGTTGGATCTGACAGATTTGAGTGCAAACTAGTTTAGACTTGACTATCAGGATTAATTACACTGATAGCCTTGATCATTATACACATGCTGTCTAATTTACAACATTTCCCACCACTAGAATGGGCAAGGGTATAAATAGAGGACACAGTACTCAAGGGTTGCACATGTCAGATAGCCAAACTAAGTCACCAAGGGCTTCCAGAGCTACTACCATTAGAGCCAGATTGAACAAAGAAAGGAGCACCCAGAATAAGAGCCAGAAGAGGACGGAACAATTGGTTAGGCACGTACAGACTTCTCAGGCACAGGAGCCAGTGATTCAACTAGAGGCTCAACAGGAGTAAGGGATCACCTGGTTTGATCTTTCCAGTGTTCTGGACTGGAAGGAAGCTTAATAGGTCAAACTTGGGAAAGGCCCCACCTTCATGCCTTATTTCAAGAGGTGTTAAAGGATCCCTCTGTATTAACTCAGGATAAGGTCAAAGAGGGGAATTTCTATCATTTCCTTTTTGACCAAGAAGCAGCACTAAAGTTTGCTGAGGGTCAACTTCAAACATTTGAATGACAAGGGAAGAAGTTTGACCGGGAACAGATAGACCTTGTTTTGGCGGTGCTCTGGGGGATAATCAGGGCCTGGCTCCATGAAGGAAGAGTGGACCTGGAAGTAGCCAGCTGGGTTGATAAGGATTGTAAGAATTTCTGTATCCAACAAGTAACAGTTGGCCTGCTTACAGCCTTGAATCTTAAGAGCAAGGATATGTATATACAGTTAGCCTTGCTTGGGCACCTTCTCACAGTTCCTTCAGATAAGCTAGCAGTGACTGAGGTGGAGGATGTTCCCATGTTATTAGAGGGACTCATGCAGGAAGTCTACAAACCAGACATTGTCTTGAACCGGAAGTACTGGAGCAGAGACCATCTGTTCTGGGATGCCTTGGTAGTGGGATTAGGTTTCCTGTCTGGATGGGCCTCAACCAAGCACAGGCTTGTGATAAATACCCCAATTACCCTATCTTCTGTCTGTGGCACTTTGAGGACTATGCAGAGAAGTGCATGGCGGCCTGTGTGGTCCTTCTCACAATGACTTGTCATTTAAAGGAAGTGATCTCCAAACACTGCAAGTTCCAATAAATCCTTTTTTAGTATATATGCCTTATTCTTTTCTTTCTGCAATGTGGACAAAAACCCATGGCATTTTTTATTAGGCTTTTCTTTTTCCAAATTGTTGTCCTAAAGGGGAATTACTCCTGATTACTAGGAGCAATAAACATATATTGCACATGAACTCTAGTAACCAGTTGTCCAGTGGCAGGTTCCTTCAATGTATAACTATCAGGACCTACTTTCTGGATAATCCTAACAGGTCCTTGCCATAGAGAGGCAAGTTGGCTTTCACGTCCATAGCCTCTGTTGCAGTAGAAGTAGACTAAGTCTCCAATTTGATAACTGGGGAGGGCTGGGCGTTTATCTTGGACAAGCTTCACATACTTTTGCTTGGTGCTCAGATTGATAGTATAGGCTTTGCCCTGTATTCTGATCAAGGTCTGAGCTAGCTTATGGAGGTAGGCTTCTGGGGTGACAGCTGGATTAGATTCACCAAGGAGTACAGATGAGGAGGTAAACCAGGCTGAAGTCCATACAGGAGTTGGAAGAGGTTTTTGCCTGTTGCTCTATGATAGCCAATGTTGTAAGCAAAGTTGGCTGTAGGCAGATAAGTGTCCCATTCTGACTCATGTTGGTGTGCTAGTTTACTGAGGATCTGCACCAAACTTCCATAGTCTGTTCAATCATTCCATTAGTTTGGGGATGGTATGGGGTGGATAATGTGCCTCTGATACCTATCAGTTGCTTTAGTCTGGGTATCATATAGATGGTGAAGTTGGTTCCATTGTCAGTCAACAGCATATGAGGACATCTGTGGCGGTAGATGATATGTTCCAAGATGAACATGCCTGTAGTGAGTGCAGAATGATTTGGGATAGCCTTAGCCTCAACCCATTTGGTCAACTGGTCCACAGCCACTATAATGTACTTGTAATTCCCTTTTGAGACTGACAAGGGTCCCACCACGTCAATGACCACAGTATGGAAGGCAAAGCCTGGACAGATCAGCTTGTGCTGGAATCTTGCAACCTTTGGCCGTTCAACATTGAAGTCATGGCAAGCAGCCAGAATCTCAGCAACATCAGAGGGCATTTATTCCCAGTAGCAATGATGCTGTAACTGAGCAAAGGTCTTTTGTATTCCTCCATGTCCTGTAGCTTTGTGAGAGGCAACTAATAAGTCTGTTATGAGTGAGGGGCGTACATATGCAACCAGTTATCCTTGTAAAGCTTAAAGAGTTGACCATCTTTAATCTTGGTGTCCACTGAAAGCTTCTTAAGAACATTTTGGATTTCAGTGGGCTCTTCCCCCCACAAAGAATGCCAATCAGTAGTTTTTCATAAAGCTCATCAACAATAGAGGACACAAGGGCAATGATAGGCAATCTTGAGAGGCAATCTGCATTCTGGTGGACTGCCCCAGCATGATGCACTATGTCACAATTAAAGGCTTAATATTTGATTGCCCAGCAAGCAAGTCTTCCTTCAGGGTCCTTCAATGTTTTCAGCCATTGGAGGGAAGTGTGGTCAGTAACCACAAAAAGTATACACCATGTAAGTATACTCTAAACTGCTGGTAAGAGTAAATTACTGCCAGGCATTCCCTTTAAGTCACTGTGTAGTTCTGTTCATTGCAGTTCAAAGTGCAAGAACAGTAGCCAACAGGGTGTTCTAGTACATTGTTGTCTAGTTGTGAAAGGACACCACCAATGGCAGTAAGACTAGCATCTGTGTGCACCACAAAAGGTTTCTCAAAGTTAGGATAGACCAGTACAGGGGCACACATCAGAGCCTGTTTCAGAGTGTCAAAGGCCTTTTGACAGGCAGAGCTCCAGAAGAAGTCCACATCAGCACGTAGAAGGTTAAACACGGAGTCCCCAAGTGTAGCAAAGTTTTGGATGAACCTATGGTAGTAACCAATCATACCCAGAAAGACTTGTATATCACGCTTGTTGGCTGGTACCTGCATCTTGGCAATTGCTTCCACTTTAGCAGGTACAGGACGTAGGCCATCCTTGCTTATCACAAACCCTAGGAATTCTAAGTGTTCCTTGAAGAAACTACATTTCTGTGGCTCAGCTTCAGATTGGCTTTGAGTAACATTTTGAAGACCTCTTCTAAGTGTTGTAAATGCTCAGTGAAAATTTTGGAAAAGACATTAATGTCATCCAAGTATAAAAGCACCAATGTGAGCTTCAATTCACCCATAACTGCATTCATAGCTCTCTGGAAGTGGCAGGGGCGTTTGTTAGTCCCTGGGGCATCTGTGTGGGCTGAAAAAGTCCTTTCTCAGTGATGATAGCACACTTTTCCTGATCCTCAGGTAGAAGATCAATCTGCCAGTAGCCACTGATTATATTCATGGCACTAAAAAACTTAGCTCCTCCCAAACAATCCAAAGTATCATCAATACATGGAAGGGGGTAGGATTACTTCTTAGTGATGGAGTTCAGTCTTCTATAGTCAATGACCACTCTATTAGAACCATCCTTCTTTTTGACAATAAGAAAGAGAGAGGATCAAGGGATTTTACTGGGTACCAACAGCCCAGAGCTTAATAACTTCTGAAGCTCTTTGTTAGCTATGGCTTGGTTTGCTTGGCTACGGCAAATAGAGCAAAACCAGATTGGGGGTTGTCCTTGGGTGTCAATGGTATGCTCTACTCTAATGACTTTCCCAAGGTCCAAGTCATCTTTGGCAAAGAAACCCTTGTATTTGTCAAAGAGAGCCAATGTCTGGTCCTTTTCTGGTTCAGTGAGACTGATCAGAGAGTCACAAGGAATCATGGGCAAGACCAAGGGCTGGTTCACAGGAAGTCCTAGCTCATCAAGTCCAGCAAAGGGTGACACTTGGAGAAAGATGTCATGTTCTTCTAGTCTAATATATCCCAATAACTGATTTTTCTGCACAGTCAAGGGGACAGGACCAAGGTTGGCTAGCAGAATCTGGAGCTCTTCTGATCCAGACATGACTAGTCCAGGGCAGATCCATGGTTCCAGGTGAGAGGCACCATGATGGCCAAAGACTTCACTATGTAACCCAGAAGGAATCTCCAAGGAAAGACCAGTATGGTGAATCACTTGAGACCTAGAAGGAATGGTGAACATGGAGGAAGCATACAAGGAGATCCCTTTTTACTCCTTGGTTGACAGGGGAAGCATCCTAAGCTTTCTGTGCCATGAGATATAGGCCACAGGAATATCACTGTCAGCATACTCCATGTTGATGAAGTGAAGCTTTTTCTTGTGAAGTTCAACCACCTTAGCACCATTGTAGTACATGGGGGTAGTCTGAACTAGGATTATGAAGGTATTATCACCATGGTTGGTAATAGTCCCATACCTTGTCATGAACCCTGTGCCAATAAGGATATCATAACTGTGATTGTCCAGAACTATAGCAGGGGCGGTTACAATCAACTTCCCAAACCTCAGGGGCAATAATGAGTAAGCGCCCATGGCCTTAGTGGTAAGTGGACCTTTCATCCCAAATACCTCTTGGTAGTCTAAGTCTGGAGCCAACTTTAGTTTTTTGACTAGCCGCAAGGAGATGATGTTTCCTGGTGCACCGGAGTCAATAATGGCTTTGACCTTAACCTTGTGGACCATCATATCAATGTAGGTGCAGTCTGTTCTATCAGTTCCATTGCTTAGGGATTTTACTCAATAGACATCCATATCCTTGTATTTACTAAGGAATTTCTCCAAAGCTGTACACAAGGTAGGACTAAATCCTTTCAGGGCATCCAGAAAAGCAGAGACATTAACAGACTTGAGGATTCGTACCATTTTCTTGGCACTATCACTCTCATGTGTTACTTCAGCAGTAGGGAGGGTCAAATGCTCAGCATAAGGAAGTGTAACCGTTTCTCAGGCTTCAGAGGTGATCAAGAGCTCCTTACTTATTCTCCTGCCTCTGGTGAGGGCGTTGATAGCAAGAATTCTATGCATCTGGTCTTCTTCTATCTCCTGGGAGTCAGGATATCAGAGCAAGGGAATAGCGTCAGGGTCAGTAGAGCCTAGGCTAGGGCTTGCTGGTGTGAGGACTTGGGAGTCTGTGGGTTCCAAAATCAGAGCTGTGTCAGGTGGGGGGACACAGCCAGAAGCACCTGGGTCTTAGGTGGAAGGAGAGAAGGTGGAGAGAGCGGAGGTGCATGTACATGGGCAATCAGAGATTTCTCCTCATCCTGGTTGTAAAGCAGTTTTTGGCTCCTTGTCTTAAGAGGCCTCCTCATCCTCTTGTTCTCCTTCTGAGTCATAATCCTCTGCTCCTATGTGGTGTACCTTGGGTGCTGGTTGCTTGCATTCTATAGACATGTGTCCTAGCTTTCCACACTTATAGTAAGTGCAGTTGCTATTGGTACCAGCTGTTCCCTGAGTGGTAGAGCTTTCACCAGTTTTAGGCTTGTCAGAGAAAGATGGTTTGTTTCTATTCTCTTGGAATGCTCTTGATCCAGAGGGCATAGGCACTTTAAAGTCATCTTTGAATGTGAGCAGGTGGCAAATCAGGTTGGGAACATTTTGGGCTCCATAGATTCCAGACTTCAGAGCAAGAGAGAGGTTCTTGTTAGGTCATACTGCATTGAGCAGAGCAGACTTAACATCAATGAAGAAATCAGCCTTCAGGGAGATCAAGGTCTGGGCCTCTAGATAAAACCTATCAGCAAACTCCTGCATGGTTTCTCCTTTTCTGATGCCTCCCTCCACAAAGTCTATTTTCCGGTTGTTGAGGGCTTCTTTGCTGCCAAACTCATCCATTAATGCCTTTGAGACGTTGGCAAAGGTCCATCCACATTCTGGAAGTCTAGGCATGATGATGTTTGGGTCTCATAATCTAGGCAGTTGAAGATAGCAGAGTTCTTCATTGCCTCATTAGCCCATTACATTGTGTTCTCATACAATCTCAAAAACATGGTGATGTTGCAACCAAGTTTCCAGACTCGCCTGCTAATGTATCTTGAAATAACAGGGGGCGCTCAATGAGTTGCCCCTTGACGTATCTAATGACATGAACTGATCTGATGATGTGGTGAAACTCATCACCAGTTGGTTGCTGGAATCCTGATTGTCATTGAGTGCTTCCTGACTGAATAGGATCCAGATTGTCTTCTCAATAGGGCCATCATTCTGGATGTGTATGAAAACAACTAGTTTCCAGATTGTTTAACCACAACAACTTGATTCTAGATCAAAAGTACACCAATTCTCAGTTACATTACTTCACCAAACTTTTTACCAACTGTTGTTGCAGATTGACTACCCTGACCTTCAGCCTCATTAGCCCCCTTGTGCTGCCGGGGCTGTTCCACCTTCTCCTGATTGTTGGGCTGATCTTCCATGTTCAAATTAATTTCCCCCTCTCTCAACCCCCAAGCAATGACCAACTTACCTTGAGTTATCAAGTAAGTTGTAGTATTTAAACACCTTCTCTTCTTCTCAATAAAGATATAAGTTGTACCCCCCTTATATTAAGCTACATCATCAATTACTTTGTTGAGTGTATAATCTAAGGACTACAAAGGCAAGTCTCCTCCCATCAACTAAACTGCCAACTAAGCTTGACTAGAAGTCACTTTTTGAGGATTCACTTTCAAGTAATTGCTGTTGCTACTACTCTAAACTTTTTGCCGTTCTTCAGGCCAACCACTTTGTATTATCTCCACTTGTCTGGTATCTGACTATTCCAATACCAAGTGTATCAACCAAAAACTAGATTTTCCTGCAATCTCACTATCTGAAGCCCAGACTGTTGACCAACCAACAGACTTTCCCTAATTATTGTATTATGAGTACCACATCTTGGTGCTCACTACAGGGGCTTTTAGCCAATTTCTTTACCAACCTCTTATGAACGCCTATAAAGCCTCTGACAAGGGAAGAACCTATTTAATATGATTAACAAAAGATCCTCTGGAGTGCCTCTCCTGCCTTTGAACAATGACATCCAACAAGTTGGTCATTCCAATAGATCTGGCTCTTCAGCCACTACTCAATCAGCACCATCTTAAGCAAGCACCACCAACGTGGGCTCAGCTGTTAGTATTCACCCCCAAATAGTAAGACAGTTGTTGACTGGAAGAAATAATTCCAGACCCTCAACTACTGCTGCCAACAATTCCACCAGACCAAATCAGTCCCCCCTTGGGAGTTGCACCACAGCCAATCAAGCAAACTGACAGGCCAGTACTCCAAGCAGGGTGCTGAACAACCCTAACAATTTTCCAAGTCCAGTAGAGCAACTTTTCTCTATGGAAATTCCCACAGTTCAACCAACCCCAATCCCTCCTCTGGGAACCTGGGAGCTTCTAGCCAACCAGTACAACAGTTGGTCCCAACCTTTGAGGCCTTTAACTTATCTGCTTCTGGAGTCAGTCAAACCCTTGATTGTTGGCCCTTAGCGCCCATTTACCCATTTTACAACAGTCCCAGTCTGTAGCTGCTCCCAATTTTTCCTTCTATTGGACCATCCAACACTGACCCATATCTCCCTCTGGATACTTCAGCAGAGACCACCAACACAGAGCAGGACCTGTGGGAGATTAAACAAATTATTGAGCACAACAATGTGTTCTTCCTTGATCAACTGTCAACAGTTTGGATAGATTGACCACATATACCACAAGGGTTGGCCATCCCAAACTTATGAACGCTGTAAATAGACTTAATCAGGTCAATGTCAGCCTCCAAGAACTCAATAATCAACATGAAGACTTACAACAGTTGGTGGCTATAAGTTTCAAGCTCCAAGGTAAATGGAATAATATCACCAACCAGTGACTGGAAGAGTCCAATGCCCGTGCCAGAGCAACTGCTGTCCATTTAGAAGAGATAAATCAAGAGTCAAGCACATTTGTGGATACTTAGTTTACTCCTCTCTGTGACTTAACTGTCGCCTTGGCTGCCAACTTGGAGTTGTCTGCGGTGCACCTTGAGGCTCAAGGAACAACCCTCACTGATCATCATTATCACATACAAGAATTAATGGAACAGATGAGCCAACTGTCTTGAGCAACCTCCGTGCAAAGTGCTGTTCAACGACATCAGAACACAGCAATCACTCATGTGGACAATGAGGTTACCAGGTGATTTAATAAAAATTGTATGCAGATTAAAGAAGTACAACACCAATGTATCAAAGATCTAGCTACCACTACTGCTGCAGTAGTGGAACAGCTTAACAACTGCAACCAAGGAGTAAAACAGGCACACACTGCCAATCAAGACCTAACAGAGCAAGTTGGTGGGTTTACAGCTCAATTGGCTGACATCACCACTCTAATGAACAATCAAGGACAAGTAGTTGAAGAGCTAAGAGTAGCCACAACTACTCTAGAAGAAAGCTTTGGCCAATTGACCATTGGGGATCTAACTACTCACAATCCCACAATCATTGGTAACATCCTCAATCATGGTCAAGACAACCCTGCTTGACCTCCCCAATATACTCCTCCCTACATAGCAACAGGAGCAAATGCTATGCCAATTGGGAGCACAGGTTCAAGAAGCCACCGCTGCTGCCGCCAGAGAAGCCCTGAGAGCCACCAACGCCAGTTCCGCCACCAACACCACCAACCCAACTACTCCAATAGTAGTAGTTGTAGTGCCAATTCTGGTTCTGAGGATGAGTTGACCATATTCTTTTCTTTTACCAGCAAGGAGTACATCATGGTTCTAGCTCAGGAAGAACTAAACCAAATAGTCTCTTCAAGACCAAATTCTTCATTAACAGTCACATTGACATCCACATGTGGCTGGACACCTTTGAGAAGGCTAATGAAGGACTAGGGTCAAGAAAAATGGATCTAGCCTGTATCTGCATGCTATATAAGCAGTATTGGCTGACATCTCTCAGCACCTTCCCAGAAACTACAAATACAAGAATGTGAAAAAACTCTCCTTAAAGACTTTGATACAGAAGCAAGGGAAAAAGTTGACAGGGATAACTTCCTGGTTCTAAAAATTAAGAACTTTGAAGATTTTCCCCGTAAATTCTAATCTATGGTAAGTTGGCTGCAGGTGAAAAACCTCATCAACCCCAACAACTGTGGTGTGCCCTTTGATATGCCTTTTTAGTATACAGGGATCTCTGGCTTGAGCTTTCTGGTCAAATTAATGGCCTTCACAACATCACTTCAATTTTAAAGCAAGTCTTTACCTTAGGGCAGCTCAAAACTCAGTTAGATTGTCTAAAGCATACCAACTGACGGGTTTATGCCACCCCAGAACTGTTCCCAATTCCTGTCTATCAACATTTGTCTTCTTACTAAAGTAACTCTAATGCCCAGTCAACTCCATACCATATGCAACCTGACTACACAGGATGAAGAATTTGTAAGGAAAAGACACATATGCTGAAGGATTGCCCCAACTTTGCTGTATACAAAAAGGTCCAAGAGATGTTTAGAAACAGAACTCAGGGCCAACCTGGAGTTCACATAGTTTCTACTGAGGGCACAGTCCACATAGAAGACTACTTCTCTTCCAACAAGGAGTCAAAAAAAATAGGTGATGGACTCAGGGAGTCCCCATTACCTCTTCCTAAACCTCCCCCAACAACCTAGCCAGTATCTTTGCTGTATTATCAAATCCAACTAGTAAGAAATAAGCACGGGCTCAACAACTAGAGAAAAGACATGCCTTAATGGAATCTCTTAACTCTAGTATTACCAACCCAACCTTCCGTCCCTACCTGTCTGTTGAGCAACTTGTGATATTGCTGGTATGTTCAAAGCTACAGATAGATGTTAGCCTTTCCAATGTACTCTACCTAATCCTATGCAAGAGCACTACAGACTACAATAGAATAGAACTTTGAATATAATTATGTTTATTGATACTGGAGTACAATCTAGCCAGAGGCTGCAATCTATCCAGGTGTAACTATGAACTTGTTTTTTTCCTTTCAGGTGTCTATATCAATATATACTGCAACAACCCTTCTTCTTGTCCTTTCAGATAGTACTTGGTGGCTACCTTTGCAATCGGTCCATCTTTGCTAGCTACACCTATCCTGATTGTCTGTCCTTGACACATTGTATGCTACTGGCCTTAGCAGGCGTCCATGGCACTTCAGCTACAGCTTACGCTCTTCTTGAGCTAGACTACTGTCATTTATTGATTGGCTGTATCTTACACACCTATTATTGCGCTGGGAAACTACGCTGTATTTAGTTGATGCTTAGAAATTGTCCCTGTTCAGCCCTCCTACATTGGAAGGTAGAATTCCGGTATTCCATTTGCAGGGTTTAATCAGTGATCCTTTTCTGGTTGGCAAACATTCTGCTTATTAATGCAACAAGTCAAATTAGGGATTATACGCCGTATAATAGCAGACACAATCCATTAGTGACTCAAAGGATTATCCACCGTGTAATACTGACCCAAACCAATAAGGAACTCAATTATACGCTGTGTAATACTGATCCAAACTCAGTATTTCTTAGCCATTTGTATATCACTTGTTTGATATGAACATATAAGTCCATCAGGTTTTGTTGAGCTGAGTTGATACAACATCCAGTAGGGTAGAATAGGTGATATACAATTGATGATTTAGTGGTTACACGCTGTGTAATCAGTGATATTCACTATATTGGCTAACGTTTATACGGCATATAATAGTTACATCAATTATAATAAAGCAAGCAATATACGGAGTATAATCACATAACATTGGGACAATCAGTGATAATAAGCGTATAATTGTTACATCTATTATAATAAACTAACAAATACATGGAATATATTAACTTCACTTGATTAAGTGATAACCAAATGATAATACAGCGTATAATTGTTACATCTATTATAATAAACTAGCAATTACACGGCGTATAACTGCCATATCTATTAATATAATGATGACCAGTGATATTACAGCGTGTAACCAATTAAGATCTGAGTGCAATGATTAACCTGATCATTTGTGGTCAATCAGCCTAATCTCACACTGTCCCAGCCTGTGCCCGACCTGCTCTTGACTGACTCTGATAGTGATTCCAAAGATGTTCTCCTGTATCCCAACAATTCTTTTGTCAATGTGTCCCTTCCTATCCCAATGAAGACCTTCCTGAAAGCTCTACCTATGTTCAAGGATTGCTTGGATGCCCTACAAGAGTATCTAAGAAACAACTCTATATGTAATATCACCAATAATACCATCAATCCTTCCAAAACATGCACATGGGTTCAAATTAAAGTCTTTGACACTCCAATCCGTGCTGTTGTTGACACAGGAGCACCAACAACAATAGTCTCATCTTGACTGGTATCCAAGCTTTGCTTTAAACCAGACTTGGCTTACAACGTAAGCTTCTCCACCGTGGGAGACTAACAAACCATTGCAGACGGTGCCTATAGTAGTATTCCATTGATATTTGGTGAGTTAGTCCTAACAACAAGTGCTGTTGTGCTACAATCCACCAGTTATGATATGCTAATAGGTACCAACCTGCTACAACAATATGACGCCATAATAGCCATGGGCGCTGGAACAATAACCCTTATGGGATATTCTATTCCTCTATTGTTTAACAACAATCAAATGTTGTACATGGTTTCTCAAGGAAAAGCTGACCGACATCATACTTTAATTAAGTATCCCCATGGTATTATGGGTATTCCCTATTGTCTTGCTAATCCACATACCAAGACCCTTCAGTATTATGCTAACTCTGCTACAGGCATTAAACTAAAGGCAAATCATTCAATGGTAATAGAGCCTTTTATGCAAGTAGTTGTTAGCACTGGTATTCTGTTTGACGTCCCTCCCAGAATGTCCCTCAATGTGTTTAGCCTTCCCCATCCTTCACTGATCAAACCAATTGCATCCCCAGGATTTTGTGATGAAGCCAATCATTCTGAACTTAAGGTGTTATTGACAAACCTGTCACCAAAGAAGATTGTTGTCCAGAGACATCAACCAATTGCATATGTTAGGATCAAGCCAACGACAGACATTGATTCTGTCTACTACGTAGGAAACCTATCAGGATTAGGGATTTTGAAGACACCTCTGACTCATTCTCACTCAGTAATAGCCGTCATTCCACATGAAGAGATGCCTGGTCTTTCTGAGGGGGAGATGTCCAAGTTTGAAAAACTTTTAGATCAGTTTAAAAACATCTTTGCAACCTCCAATTTTGATTTAGGTTGTGCAAAAGGAGTTGAACACAAAATCAACGTCAGTGACTCAGCTCCTATCTATCAAAGGTCATATTGTCAATCACCCAAAGACAATGCAATAATTAGTGAAGAAGTTCAACAAATGCTAAGCGCTGGTCTTTTGAAACCATCAAGTAGTCCCTTAGCTTCCCCTCTCCTGCTAGTTAAGAAGAAAAATGGCACAAACTGAGTTGTCATTGATTACCAACAGTTGAATCATATTGCCAAGAAAGACAAGTATTCATTGCCATGTATTGACAAAACACTAGACCAACTAGGTGGTGCAAGTTACTTTTCAGCAATGGACTTGGTCTCTGGTTACTGGAAAGTACCAATGGCCAAAGAGGATCAAGAGAAATGCACCCTAATCACAGCAGCAGGATTGTATCAACCGGCCAGAATGCCCTAAGGATTAGCAAACACACCAGCTACATTCCAAAAACTCATGGATAGTACATTTGCTGACCTTAAACTAAGTTGTGTTCTCATATACTTGGACGGCATAAACGTTTTCTACAAAACATTTAATGAACATCTTAACCACTTGAAGGAAGACTTCATAAGGCTTCAGAAGAAAGGGTTGAAACTCAAACCCTATAAGTGCTCTTTCTTTAAGACTCATTTGGAATTTTTGGGTCATGTCATCTCCAGTAAAGGAATAAGACCTATCCCAGCCAAGACGTTGGCTATAGCTCTGATGCCTCCCCTCACTGACATGAAAGGAGTACAAGTAATCCTAGGCATGGCAGGGTACTATTGCCAATTCATACCCAACTTTGCTGAAATAGCCCAACCACTCTTTCACTTGTTAAAGAACTCCACCAACTTCAACTGGACTAAAGAGTGTAAAGAAGCATTTCAATCCTTGAAAGACATTCTGATGACTGATCCTTTACTAGCATACCCCAATTATTCAGAGTCTTTTGCCCTACACACCAATACTTTGAATGTTGCTATTGGTGCAGTACTATCACAAACTAAAGACAAAGGCGAGTAACATCCAGTTGCTTATTTCTCAAGAACTCTCAACAAGCATGAAAAAAACTACATCACCACTAAACGTGAATGCCTTGCAGTTCTTTATGCTATCAAAGAGTGTTGATTATATGTTCATGGAACACACTTTACAGTAGTCACTGACCATTCAAGCCTAGTATTGCTACAAAAAATGAAGGATTCAGAAGATAGACTAGCAAGATGGGCTGCCAAGTTGCAAAACTTTGACTTTGACATCATCCACTGACCAGGAACCAAACATGGAAATGCCAACGCCCCATCTAGACTACCAATTGTTGTTGCATTAGGAGAGGACCTTGATAGTTTATATGAATTGATCAGTTGACCCAAGCAATGGAGTTCTTTGGACGGCCAAGTTAAAATGATGCTCCAACAACTGAGTCAAAATGCATTCATAAAGGATGGTAAACTCTTTAAGAATTATAAGGGTACCATTCTTCCCTATATTTGTCCCTCCAACCAACATTCCTGCCTTGATGAGTTTCACCAACAATTAGGTCATGCAAGAATACAACAGATGATGATAAAAATGTCAGAATACGTTTATTGGGAAAATGTGACAACCAACATTGCTGAATATGCCAATAAATGCCTTCAGTGCTCCAGGTTTAGAGAGAAACCTAGCCAACACTCTTACCAATTTGTCCTGCCTGGATACGCTTTCCAGACTGTGTCAATTGATGTTGTCAGACCACTCCCAAGCGCTGGTCCAGGAAAACTGAAGTACATCATAGTTGCCATAGATCACTTAACCAAGTGGATTGAGGTACAACCTGTTGCTTCTGCCAACTCCCTACAGACTGCTAACTTTGTGCTTCAAGAAATCATTGCACAACATGGCTGTCCTGCAACAATTCTAACTGACAATGGAAACAACTTTGTCAAAGCCATCCTACCCCAGTTACATGTCTTGATGGGAATTCAGAGCACTTCTTCAGCTCCCTACCGTCTTGAGACAAAAAGAGCTGTTGAAAAAGTCAATGGAACCCTAGTTAGAATACTGAAGAAATTAGCATACAATCGGCCTTCTTCATGGGATATACACCTAGGTGCAGCTGTCATGGCTTACCAATTCACTGTACACTCCAGAACTGGTATCAGCCCATTCAAGATGATATATGACCAACAACCTGGACTGCCCATGCACTTGGTACCCCTGAACGCCAATTGTAGTGAATCTACTTATTTCCAACAATTGAATACCCTGACCAAGCAGATAATGCAAAATCAGTCTCAAGCTTTCAACAGCTTAAAGACATTAATTTAAAAGTTACTCACGAGACCAGGTGAACCTACCAGCACTTCCAATGTTCCAAGTTGGTGATCAAGCTCTGATGTACCAACAACAACTTCACAAGCCAAGAAATAAGCTAGACAGCTTATGGACCAACCCCTGTAAATTTATTGCCAAAGTAGGCTATGATGTCTTTAATCTTAAGGATTTAACTTCTGGACAACTCATTAATTGTGTCCATGCTGAATTCCTGAAAGAATGTCCAGCCAACTCTTCAAGACTGACTGGACCTCTGGCTAAGGTTTAGGGTTACCCTTTCCTTACCTATTTTTTATTACCTCTATTTCCGTACATTATACCATACCCTTAACTCTATTATAAGGATGCCCCAAAGAAAAATATAAGAAGAAAACATGAAAGAAGAAAAAGACCTTTATTTGCTACCTTGCCCATTTGAGGGAAACAACAAATGCAAGTGTATAGAGCACCTCATGAAGATGATGCATAATTGGCACAGCTTTACCAACAATATTGGTCTCCAAAGGTTTACTGGAGCCAACTTTGCGGAAATTCATGAAATCAGGGAATTCAACTTGGTCCAATTGTGGTACGCCAAAATCATAACCAAAAAGTCCAAACAAAAGAAGACCAAGGCTAGCCAGAAATTCTGACTGAGATCTATTAGCTAACCAGCTATTCAAGAACTCAGTAAGTTGTTCCTTAGTTATATCTGGAATCTCTTCAGCCAACACATCCTTCTCATGGGTTACTTCAAACAGAATCTCTAAGGTGAGAAGATACAAAAAACCCATTGATTGGCTGTAAGTAAAGTTATCCTCCTGGGACATGGTAATGAAGAATAACTCCCAGTACTCCACAGGACAACACTTTCCTACTCTATTTTGAAAAATATTGCTTGTGGTTTCATATGATACTCTCCAGGCATGGCCCAACTAAGAGCCACAGGACAACAGATTGCTAAGATCTTCTCTTATTTCTCCTGGCTAAGCTCTGAATTGATTGCCTCTCAAAGAAATTGGTCTAACTCTACCACATACAAATTGTTGTTCTGCAAACAAAGATGTGTTCTCCATACAACAAAGAAGAGTAATTGGTGTTTACCATCTGGAAATTCCACCTTGAATGCATTGTGAAGTTCCCTCCAAGAGGATCCTAGCCAAAGGACGTTGCTATCAAAATCCGTGGACACTGCATACCCCATGTTGGTGTCCTAAGCATGGTTAATAATGTATTAGTTCTTGTTGTTACCTCAGGTATTGGCTTCATAGTGCTTGGATTCAATGCTTCAGTACGTTTTTTTGGACGTTCTTGCATCAACCAGCTTTTTGAAAGCCAACCCTTCCTTCTGGATGTCCCTGCTCATCTCTTTGGTAGGATTCTGTCAATTGTTAGGCTTTTCCTTCTTAGTGGTAGACACAAATGGCTTATGCAACACAACCCAAGGTTTCTTTCTGGTCTGTTCCAAGGTTTTCTGTTGCTCATTGATGTCAATCTCCTTCAGGTAGTTACTCAAAGTACTTGTTGAGCGTGTCTGTTGGCTGCTACTGACAATGGATGTTATCTGTTGTAAAAAATGCTCTAACTCTTCCATTTTCTTGGCATAGTTGTCCAGTATACTGGATACCTCAATCAAACCTTTTGTGATTGTTTTGTTCTCCTCTATTATGGTTGATTGTTTTGAAACCAGTTCTGCTACAAGTTTTTTGATATCCTCCATCTTCTTGCTGATTAGCTCTATGAGATTCTGAATTTATAGTCTATTCATGTGGGGGAATGTGTGGTGAAACTCATCACCAGTTGGTTGCTGGAATCCTGATTGTTGTTGAGTGCTTCCTGAATGAATAGGATCCAGATTGTCTTCTCAATAGGGCCATCATTCCGGATGTGTATGATAACAACTAGTTTCCGGATTGTTTAACCCCAATAAATTGATTCCGGATCAAAAGTACACCAATTCTCAGTTAAATTACTTCACCAAACTTTTTACCAACTGTTGTTGCAGATTGACTACCCTGACCTTCAGCCTCATTAGCCCCCTTGTGCTGCCGGGGCTGTTCCACCTTCTCCTGATTGTTGGGCTGATCTTCCATGTTCAAATTAATTTCCCCCTCTCTCAACCCCCAAGCAATGACCAACTTACCTTGAGTTATCAAGTAAGTTGTAGTATTTAAACACCTTCTCTTCTTCTCAATAAAAATATACGTTGTACCCCCCTTATATTAAGCTAAATTATCAATTACTTTGTTGAGTGTATAATCTTAGGACTACAAAGGCAAGTCTCCTCCCATCAACTAAACTGCCAACTAAGCTTGACTAGAAGTCACTTGTTGAGGATTCACTTTAAAGTAATTGCTGTTGCTACTACTCTAAACCTTTTGCTGTTCTTCAGGCCAACCACTTTGTATTATCTCCACTTGCCTGGTATCCAACTAGTCCAATACCAAGCATATCAAACAACAACTAGATTTTCCTGCAATCTCACTATCAGAAGCCTAGACTGTTGACCAACCGACAGACTCTCCCTAATTATTGTAGTAAGAGTACCACCAATGGCAATATCAAATGGCGAGTACTTCATCCTAATTAGGAGCACTACCAATTTGACTTGCTGATCCCTGCACAAGTTATTCCTTAGCTTTGAACCTTACATGAAACTTCCCACTATGTCACCCCCTTGTGGCCTTGTGGCTTTCCCCGTATGGTATATTAATCACAATATTCTACAATAAAAAATACCTTATTCTTATTATTCTGTCCTTTATATTGGATATTTGTCTTACCCAATTCCAAATACTGAATCCTCATTGGTTCAGTTGCAACAGTGGTAGCAGCAGTAGGTTGACAACCTACCTAAAACAAAATTCCCCTAAGAAAGGACAGAGTATGGGCTGTATGGATACTCCCCAACAAGAGACCTTCCTGCTAACCCCAAAGGGGACATCCCTGACAGGTATGTCATCTATCAAGACCAGTTAGTTCTCACCAGCGTGTACAATTGGCTCCACCTCAGGTATTGTGACGCCAGTGTCAAACCCCCAGTCAGACCTGTCCCAGAGCATGCTCAACCTTCAGCTAGAATCCTTTGCTGGTGGCATCAAAGGGGCTGACATTGTCAGTTGGCTCCAATATACTGAAACCCGCCTTTGCATCTGTCAGGTCCCTGAGCCCATGTGGGTTGCCATTGCGTCTGGTTGCCTCACAGGGCCTGCTGCTGTGTGGTTCATCAACTGGGCCAGTCAAGAACTTGACGTTACTTGGGCAGCATTTCGAGATGCCACCAAGTCCTCTTACAGCAAAACCTTCTCCCCCATTGTTGTGGGAACTCCTCTTCTAGCAATCAAGCAAACTGGTTTTGTTTCTGAGTGCCTTGCCGCCTGACAAAAAGCTCTTGGTGCCGCCTTAGAAGCTGTGACTCACAGAAACACAATGTTACTCACTCTGATTGTCAATGGGTTAAAACCCCATATCTGCAATTGAGTCCCCGTAGGTTGCTGTACCTCCATTGATGACTGCTACAAGGCCATTTTGGAGGCTAACAACCAGGCCTCAATGGGCTTCAGCTGTACCAGTGAGCTCCATCCCAACCATGTACCACACCTGACAGTGGTCACAATCAAGTAGGCTGCTGCCAGCCCTGTCAGCAGGATAATGCACTAAACGCCCCCGCAAGGGGGGAGCTTCAGCTAGCGCAGATCAAGGATCAGGGAAAACCTGGGGGTTGTAGTAACAAGAGGCCTTGCAACCCCACCTGGCCCATCCTCTCAGTCCCTGCTCACAAAAAATCTCTGTGACTACAATATTCACAAAGCCAAAACTCTGGATGTCTTTCAAGTCCACAGTGACAACCCTGTATTGCAAGTGAGTCACTCCTCAAATAAAGTAACACACTTTTTCTATCCCTTCTGTTTCCGTGGGAACACCCACAAATTACTGGTAGATACCAGGGACAACCACACTATGGTGGACCAGGAGTTTGCTGACTCTCAATAATTAGACCAAGTGCCCAGCAGATTCAAAGCTGTACAAGTAGCTGACTCCCGCAGAGTGGCCATCACCCACTAGACAGTACCCCTCTCTGTGAGAATGTGGAACGTCCAGGTTAAGCTCTCTTGGCCAATCATGGCAGACCTTAGCCACAATGTAATTGCTGGCCTCAAATGGCTCCGGCATAACTGCCCCTACATTGACTGGGATACCTCTGTCATCACTCTCAATAGAAACGGGGTGGGGTTTCAGATATACCCCATGGAAATGAACAAACTACTACATGACACTGTGTTTGTCAGAATGACAGAAACAGGCTCATATGATTTCAAGGGGGAAGACTAGACTTTAATCAATATTTAGTCAAAGTTATCCGTGCAGAACCACCTGCAGTCCCTCCCTTGTCATCATCACCACCACCAGCACTAGCTGCACTCCTCAAGGAGTACAAGGACGTATTCAGTGAAACACTCAAACAACTACCTCCACCCTGGGAGATCCAGCACGCTGTACAACTTAAAGGATTTTTACCTAAAGCACAACCATTATACTGTCTTACACCATAGGAAGATGAAACCCTATGCCAGCACCTTGTGGACGCGCTCAATAAGGGCTTCATTTCCCCCCTCTCTCTTCATACAGGCGGCTGTCTTCTTTATAGCTAAGAATGACGGGTCCCTTTTCCTGATCACAGACTAGTGTGCCCTAAATGAGGTGATGGTTAAGAACAAGTACACCCTGCCTCTGATTGGCAAACTGTTTGATACACTTGCAGGTGCAAAGGTCTTTAGCAAGATTGATCTCACTGCAGTGTACAACCAGGTCTGCATTGCACCAGGGAATGAGGCAAAAACTGCCTTCTGCACGCGCTACAGGTTGTTTGAGTGTTGCATCATGAACTTCAGAATGATCAACACTCCCTCCACCTTTGCCATGTTGATGAACAAAGCATTTGAGGACCTGATTGGAAAGTGTGTGGTTGTGTACCTTGACAACATTATTGTCTTCAGTAAAGATCAAACCACAAACCTCCAACACCTCCGTGCTGTCCTCAACACCCTTTGAAAAATCCAGCTAAAAGCTAAACCCTCCAAATGCAAGTTTCTCAAGTTGGAGCTGTTATTTCTTGGGCACATCATTTATGCCCAAGGGTAAAGCCCAACCCTGCCAAAATCAAGGCAATCACCAGCATGCCGCCCCTCACTGATATGGGCCAGGTGCAGACATTCCTAGTCATGGTTGCCTATGTACTCAAGTTCATTCCAAATTGCAGGAACTAATTGCAACTCTCACTGGGATCATCAATACCAAACAGTTCTTCCATTGGACCCCTGTCAGAGATCAAGCCTTTGAGACTTTGAAGCAAAGGCTCACAACAGCACCAGTAATGAAGTTCCCCAATCAAAACCAACAGTACAAGCTTGAGACCAATGCCTCTGACAGGGCCATAGGGGGCATGCTAAGGGTAGAAACTGACAATGGCGTCTTCCTCCCCATGGCATATGAGTCCAAAAATCTTAATGACTCAGAACAATGCTACCCCATCCATGATAAAGAATTGGCAGCCATTTTACACTGCATTGAGAAGTGGCGCTGCTACCTGGAAGGAGCTACCTTCCCACCTTGCGTTCTGACGGACCACAAGTTGCTCCAGTACTTCAACATGCAGTCCTACTTGACATGCCGCCAAGCAGGATGGGCTGAGCGTCTATCCCCCTACCAGTTCTGCATTGAGTACAAGCCTGGAAAGGAACTTTTTACAGCTGACACTCTTTTGCAACTCTACGTAGTGTCCATCACTGGGGATGATGGTTTGGATCCAGATTAGCCCATGCTTTACCTCCGCCCTGAGGCAACTCACTACAAAGGCCTTAACTCAGTCACCATCTCCAAGTTAAAGGACAACAAAATTCAGTTCATCACCAATGCTGATAACGCCTACTGACGGGCAGAGACAGGTGAGAAGACACTTACATTCCCACCACGCAACAAGGGGGCACAATATTGCACTACCACCAAACCCTGGGTCACATCAGAGGGTGCAACCTCTTCAAGATCATGAAATGGAAGGTTTGGTGGCTGCACATGCTTCAAGACACTTGGACCTCCTTGAAACGTGTGTGTTGTACAAAAAGAACACGTCCAAACCTGCACCCCCAAGTCTGTCCTGCCCATCAAGGCCATGGAACCCTTCAAGCAGTGGGCCCTCAACATTGTTGCGCCACTTCCCTAAGACATAATGAGAAAGAAGTACATTATCACTAACATCAACTACTTCACTTGCTAGCCAGTGGCCTGGGCAACAACCAACCACACTGCCACCACCATCACCCGCTTTATTGGCAAGGAAATTGTGGCCTGCTTTGGGCAACCCAAACATCTCATTACAGATGGCAGCCCTGAACTTGTTGGGCATGTCATGAAGGCATACTGCGCCAAGAACACGCTCCAGCGTATAGTTACAACTCCCTATCATCCTCAAGCCAATGGGCATGTGGACCAGTTAAATGGCTCACTGGTTCAATTGATTGCAAAGCTCTCACAAGAGCACCCTAACACTGCATGAACTGAACACCTTCCCACTGCTCTACTTATCCTGTGAGCAAGAATCAACAGGGGCACAGGGTTCAGCCCCAGTACCCTGGCCTTTGGGACACCTGACAGTCTGACAGGGGTTGAACGGGGAAAGCTACGGTCCAAGGTTCCCGACAAGCCTTCCCTAGTAACAACTCCATTCCAAGACCAATGGCGTGCCAAAGCCCAGGAAATTGAACACAAGCAGATTGCAGGAGGGACAAAGAACCTCAAAGCTAGGTACGCTGTGGGTGATCCTGTCTACACCCTCAATCCAAATTCTTCCAAGTTGGAGCCCAACCACCTAGGGTCCTTCAAGACAGCTGCAGTCTATGACAACCACACTTATCAACTTGAAGATGCCCAAGGAAACACCAAGAAGCTTCATCATGATTGCTTGCACCCCTGCTGCGCCATCCCCACACAAAAGCTGTTTGCGCGGACCTTTCCAGACTTTCCGCAGACTCCGGTCTTGGTGTCTGACAACAAGCAGGGTGCAAGGGGGTGTTGCAACCAAGTTTCCAGACTTGCCTGCTAACGTATCTTACAATACACAGGAGGCGCTCAATGAGTTGCCCCTTGACGTATCTAACAACATGAACTAATCTGATGACAATATCAAATGACAGGTACTTCATCCTAATTAGGAGCGTTACCAATTCAACTTGCTTATCCCCACACAAGTTATTCCTTGGCTTCAAACCTTACATGGAACTTCCTACTATGCCACCCCCTTGTGGCCTTGTGGCTTTCCCCATATGGTATATTAATCACAAGATCCTACAATAAACAATACTTTATTCTTATTATTCTGTCCTTTTTTATTGGACTGTTGTCTTCCCCAATTCCAAATACTGAATCCTCATTGGTTCAGTTGCAACAGTGGCATTACCTTTCCTATCAAATTTTGGCAAATTGACAGGTTTGAAGTTAGGGGTCACATTGCTTGTGTTGAACAATTGTCTGATGGGAGAGTGGTTGCTTCTGGAAGCTTGATACCTAGCTTCTTAGGCAGTCTGACGTTCCTAAAATCTGGTTTGCTCAGGAGTATCCAGGGGGTTCTCACTACTCTCTATTACTGCTTCAGGCACCATGATGTTCCTAGGGACGTTTCTCTGGGCAGCATTGTCTTTATCATAGCTATGGTAGGATTCATTGCCAGAGGAGTGTGCCTGGCTACCCAAGGAAAGTCTACTAATTGACCTAGGTTCCTCAAAGTGTACAGTCCTTCCTCTGGAAGGGGAGACTGGTAGACAAGCAGTAAGGCAGTCAATCTGATCTTGGAGAGTGAAGAGAGTGGCTCTGGTTTCCTTGAGCTCTTCTCTGATGACCTGGTTTTCTTTTACCAGTCCATCCACTTCATCTTAAAAGCCTTGGATCTGTTGACATGTGGTCTCAGCAAAGGTCCAGTTGACCTACTCTAAGGCAGCCTGTCTCTGTTAGTCATGCTTGGGACCAGCATAAATGGCCTTAAGATCCTTGAGTCCTTTAGCTAATTGAGCCTGGAAAGTGCATATGTCCCCATACAAGGAGGTATTATCCTGTTAGAGTTCCTGCACGTCCTTCTCCAAGGAGTGAAAATGACCAAAGAGTTCCATCACCTCTTTATAGAGCATGCTGTTATCATTTCCGGCGGTCTTATCTGCTGTAGTGCCAGTGGTTATCTTTTCCAGTTCCTGTATGATGGCCTGGAAGAGGTCTCTGGAGCTTTTGACGTGTCCAGTTACTACAGAGATCTAATGTGGATCCAACCCATAGTTGCTAAGGATTTGTTGAACCACCTGGGGGATGTAGTTGTGGAAGGATTGTTCCATGGTCTCCATAAACTGGGTGGAAGACATCTGGTTTCTGACCAGCTCAGAAATATTTTGGTTGAATAAGCTAAAGTTTGAACTGAGGTCAGAGTAAAAGGTCTGTAAGAAGTTCTTTTGGGCCGCAATCAATTGCCTTTGATGCAGAAGAACATTCTCTTGACATGCAAGGTGGACACAATTATGAAAGATAGCAGGATGTACAATGTAGTATAGGTACTCCTTCATTTGGCCAATAGTCTTCATTTCCTTCTTGAGCTGGTTTGGAGTGATGTGGCTCAAGGTTTGGAATCTCTCTCTGATGGAGGATCCATACACTGGCAGGATTGCCAGGCAAGCCAAGTTCTCTCGTCTTGTACTGCTCCTTCATCCATTCCTTGGATAGTAGAGTCCAAAATTTGGGAGGAGGGTACAATATTGGCATTCACAGGGCTGGGGATTTCCACATTCAAATTTAAGGTTTGATATCATTGAATGGAGGGAAATCTCTGCACATCTTCTATGAACTGGCTCAGTACAGGCAGCTCCTGGAGATTTTGGGGAGAATCATCCTGGTTGGTGGTCCCCAGGAAGGACAGTTCAGGTGTCTGATGGAGTATGCTTCACAGGTATGTTAAAGCAGAAGCAGAGAGTGGACCCTTCCTTCCCTGGGCTGAACAAGGACCACAGCAGGGGTTTCCTGTAGGTTTGGTGTGTTCAGATGAATACATTCTAGGAGTGAGCACCAATGTCGTGAATTGGGCCTTGGTTGATGTCTTTGGGTTAACGTCTATAGTTGCTTGGTAGAGTATAGCAATATGCCTAAACACAAATTAATACAGGTCCAATGACTCTGTAGTCTTTACCTTTATTTAATAGATAACAACTAAGTTGAGCAAAGGCAAGATTTAATATTTGAAATTATATATTTTATTTGGAAAGAAAGAAAGCTTATATACCATCCTGGCTGTATAATGGATGCAGAAAAGTTATTAACACATGCACCATTGTCAGGAACATTACAGGATTGTCTGGTGTCCACCAGGCTCTTGCATCTGTGTTCTTTCCATCTTAAGATGATCCAGACAATCTGGCAGAGAAGAGTGGGTGCGCATTACCCCAGAGTGGCTGCAGCTTGCAGCTGCCCATTATGGAAGCTGCTGGTAATTCCCAAACCTGATCCAACCTGGATGTAATAGTACAGCCATCCTATTGTAACGTCCAAGATACAATTATAATTACAAATTCGTTGAATCCAACAGATTTGAGTGCAAACCAGTTTAGTCTTGACTATCAGGATTAATTCTACTGATAGCCTTGGCCATTATACACATGCTGTCTAATTTACAACAGGCTGTAAGCCCTTTGGTTACCCCCTTTGCAACCACGTTTTCAGGTCCTTCACCTCTGCCTATACAAGAGCCAACTTCACCTGAAATTACCAGTCCTCCTATTGAGGAAGGCATTGCAGACCCACCTATTGTCCCTAATGTGCTGAACCTTGGGAGTGGTCCCTGCCTAGTGGCCTACTATTTGGGTACCCCTGACTTGGAACAAGTCATGATGGTAGCCCTTGGGATAACCTGATAAGGAGCCATTCCTTGCCTCCAGTTGCAGTTCATCTGGGCTGAATACTACAAATTGATTGTGGCTACTCAATTTCCACAGCATCTCCTCACAGCATCTGGCTCTGATGAACATTTATTGTCCTTCTTTGTACAACCTGCCTTAGCCCATCATCAAATGGTATTAGGGCTCCATGTTCAGGAGATTTCATTGCTGCAAGCCACTATCACTCATCACTGGGATCAGTTTACAGCCTACCAGCAGTGGATCCACTCCCTGTTTCCCTTAGTATCCGACAATAAGCGCAACTCTGTCACCTCCCAATCCTGATTGGTCAACTCCATTGAATAAATGTGCCAGCCTTTCCCTGAATACATCAGGGAGTGTCTACATGAGTTCCACCAGCTAGAACAACCCTGGTGAGCCCAAGTAGATTTCACCCTGAACGCCTACCTTATCAATTTTGAACAAATTGTGCAGCAATTCAACAAGTTCAGTGCTTGCTCCTTCAACTAATTACAGCAATTAGTGGTCCATGCTGAAAAGCCCCTGCAAACTGGGCAAGAAATTTGATCAAGAAAGGGCTGCTACCGCTGCTACCATTGCCAAACTTCAGACTCAAGTAAACAAACTGTTTATCTCCAAATCAAATGCCCTGCCTTATCCTCCACCTGATGAGTTAACAGATAGAAAACAGAGGCTCTGGGATGCTATTAAAGAGCTATGAGCATCTACCTGCAGTCAGTATTGCCCTTCTGAAGCCTCTCAGTTTGATTCTCAAAAACTTGCTCTGACAACTCAGGTGGCTGACTTATAACAAGAGGTTTTTACTTTGCGTGAGGCAATGGCGTCTGTTGTTGGTTCACCTGGAGTTGTTGGTGAAGATGGTTGCTGCCCTGGCTTATCAGGAGCCACCTGCGTTCATTGTGCTAGAGAGTTGATAGCTCTAGCTAATGAGGTGGACCATCTGAAACAAGACCACTCTGAGCTTGATAAAGACGTACAGGAAATGAGTGAATTAATTGATTCAGTAAATGACAGGTTTTCCCCTTGCCTTTTGGTGGGTCCATCTCTTACTTCCCAACTGGCTGAACTGTCCTTGGTAGTTACAGCACAGGATCAGCGCCTGGATGTTACTGAGAGGTAGACCACCCTAGCTAATAATACAGGCACCCTCACCACTGAAACCTTGACTACCCTTGAGGAAAGTGTTTTCCAGCTGTGGGCCATACAGCCTCTCACCAAGTCCAAAGCAGAATTCTCCCTGCACATAAACGTACTCAATAGCAACAATGGTGGCCCAACTCTCAAAGTACACTTCAAGCCCACCTTTAAACAAGTCTTCAACCCCAAAACCTCAACCATTTCAGCTTTTCTAACTATCTAAAAAAACTTCCATGAGAATAGCCTCAGATCAGGTTAAGAAAGAACACATTCTAACCTGTCTACACCCAACCTGTCAAGAGGTAGTAGTGCCAGAGCTTGCTGCCGTCAATAACTGGGAAGGTATAAAGAAACTTCTGATTGACAAATTTGGTGGTGATCTTAGTTTAGAAGCGAAGAAGGACGCCCTCATGCAAATTGCTTTCAAGACAAAGGAGACCCTAGCTGAATTTGCAAATAGATTCTACATGGAAGGACAGCAATTTATAACTAGCAGACAGCTGACAGCGCATGAGGCTTACATGGCTTGTACTCAAGCCCTCAGGGTTAATCAGCTCCTATGTCTTCACTTCAAGGCCCATAAATCCATGCTTTCTTCTATGAAGAACATAAAGACACTGTTGCAGGATATGCACCTTACCTATTCTGGGGAAGTTGTGTGGGAGAATTGTGCCGCCTCTACCTCTGGTTTGTCTTCACGTGGCCCACATATCCTTACCATGAACTTGCAGATTCCCCCTCAACGCCAGGGTGCCATAACTGTAGACAGAGAGGTCACCATTCCTGAGTCTGCACCAATTCTCAAGTTGAAGGAGCTGATCCCAAAGAACAGGCGGGAAAAGACCGGTCAACCTAGAGGCAGAGACACTCTTGGTTGATAATTCTTCCCAGTCTCCTTCAATTATCCCTCCATTGCTGACTCTGAGCCTGCTGACACTGAGGCTCCTCCCATTATGCTGCTATTTCACAATTTATCTGATACTCTGACATGGATGATTCTGATATAAAAGATCACAACGCCAATGGGTATTCTGTCCTGGCTGGCCCTGAAACTATTGCAGTCCCTTATAAGCTACGTTCTGAGAAAGCTACAAAAACTGCCAAGCCTCTGCCTGAAGCAAAGGAGGTTGTCTCTTGCCCTTACCTCAATCAAGCCAAGAGGTTTCCTGTGCTTGTTGAATCTTCCAAATAAGCTTCTGAGGATGCTGACGCTGTGTTAAAAAATGTCTCCATCTTGCTCCCTCTAAAGATGGTCTATAATGTCAGGGAACCAACCCTGACTGGCGGGCTTGTTAGTGTCTGGGAACTGGCAGGTTGCGGACTGGGTGGGCAGGGCCCACCAAAGGATTGGTGCTAACTTAATGAGGTAAGACATTGACTTGCCCAACCACAACCACAGACCGGCAGCGGGGACAATAGTATCTATTACTCCCGTGAGGGTTATATATACAATTCCAAAAAGCTTGTTGGTATGGTCCAGTGGGAGCTTGGTGGCAGAGGCAGGCATTAGTTTGGGGGTGACGGGTGGCTCCATGTCTATTTGGTAGTCAGGGAGGAAGTTGTATTTATCTCTTAACAGGCCGGGTTTGGTAATGTACCAAGGGCCTTCTCAGTTGTACCTGGTTCTCTCTGTGACTCCGGCCAAGGGATCCTGGGCTAGTATGTTGTTGGTGGTATAGTCTCTGTACTCGGGCTTTAGGGGGTACTCCGTGAAATGGACGGGACCAAAGGGGGCACCTGGCGGGCGGTACATAGCTGGCGGGTTGGCAGGTGATCCAGAGGATTTTTGAGTGAACTGACAGAATACAAGGATAAAATACGGCAAGAATTGGGGAAACCAATATCTCATAACCTTTATTTAAAAATGACAATGGGGTGTTGGTCTTGGCTGGCAGGTATTTATCCCTCACTGCCAGGCTTCACTTCTTGGTTAGGTTTCTGGACTTGGGCGGGTTGGCATTGGGTGTCTCAGATGGCAGTGTGGCGCTCGGCACTGGCGGCTTGCCACTTGCCGCTTTGGGGTGAGAAGACTTCAAATCCTTCTGTTTATTGATTTAGTTGTAGGGTGCCTCTTTGGGTTCAGTGCCTTCCTCAGGACTTTGGGAGAGTTTGGAATAATTCCCAGGGGGAAATTTGTCTATTTCACTGGGCAAACTGCCGGTGTCAGGTGCTGGCAACTCGGGGAAATTCTCGGCCTCTTGCACTGGCAGTTTGCTTGCGGAATCCTTCAGGACAGCTAAGGGGTTGGGTCCTGGCGGGCTGGTAGCAACTTCATTAATTAGTAACAGGTTGCTGTGTTCCCAGCCTATGAGTCTGGCAGTCCGCAAAGGGTTTTGTCCAGGGTTTGACTCTGGTTATGTATTTTGAGATTTAGGAGCATCCAAATTGTCATTCCTGACATATAAGGAGTTCCTGGGCCTAAGATGCATGATCAAAAAGTGGGACAAAGAACTAGAAGAAGTCCAAGACATTCTGGCTGTCCTCCCTCCCTTTGGTTGTACTACCACTTGTATGGAAATATCCATACAAAAGATGAAAATTAAGGCTGTCTTATACACGGGGTCTCCTGTTAATGTTGTCTCCTCAAAGCTTTTCAAGAAGCTCAAACTAACCCTGACCTTAATTATCATCAGTTGTATGGCACAGCTGAGCTATTGTGGGGTTCCTGTCCACCAGTCCCAAAGTGTGTCCTGGATCATAGCCAGGGACTGCCTGGAAGGGATGTCATTCTCTAGTAAGGGAAAATATATCTCAGAAATATGTATAGGGGTCAAGATAGGCTTTTATTCACTCTCAGAAGGAAGATTCCCTTAGAAACCTTCTGGTATATGGCCTGGGGGGTCAAAGAAACAATATGGGTTTGCCAATACTTGGAGTCCTCCAACAGCATCTTGGACTTCTTGTACTTGGTCTTGGACTCCTGAACCTTGGTCTTGGACTTCTGCTTCTTAGAATTGGACTTCTGCTTCGCAGACTTGGACTTCAGCTCCTTAAACTTGGACTTCTGCGCCTTAGAATTAGACTCCTGTGCCACGCTTAGGATCCAGCTCCTTAATCTTGGGCTCCTGCTCTGTTATCTTGGACTTTAGCTCTCTTTATAGCTCTAGTGGCCTTTTTATTCCATTTGTACTAGTCCAACCAAGCTCCTGCTGGTGATCAAAAGGCTTCCAAAAATCTTTTGGCAGAAACTTAAAAGACCCAGAAAAAACTCTGTCAAAGACCAGGAAAGACTTCAAAAAGACCACATAACTTTCCAGTTATCTTCCTTCTTATAGTGTTTTTTTCCCAATGGTTCTGCCTTTAAATTGGATTTTTTAAAAGCTTAAACCATTACCTCTCACTTTTTTCTATAATACTTAAGCTTGCATACTTACTTTCTAAAAGCTTAAAGTATCAATTCATTATTTCCTCTCTTATGCTTTTAGCTTTTGGCTTCCAACTAATCATGTTCATCAGAAAACATTCTAGAACTCAACCAATGAATGAAGAGCAAAGAAATAGACCATTTCTGAAGTTTAACCGGGATACAACAAAGAAATCAATTTCCATTTCTCAAACCTCTCAAATTGACAACTCTTTGCGCACCAAAGCATTAACTGGTCCATTATTATGGCACCAGTCTTCCCTGTATTCAACCTAAATCAATTTAAATAGTAGAATACTATTTAAACTGTTCTTTTTGGACCTCTTTAAAGTTTCCACATATACATACAAATATTAAAAAATCAAGGAAAATGTCCCATCAAAACAACTTTGTATCCCTCTCTCATAGCAACATACCTTCATCTATCCTAGGAACTTAATAAATAAATATTTTACCCACACTTCTATTCACATTCTTTCTTGATTTTAATACTAAACTAAGGTAAAAAATTCCACATTTTACCACCTTGGCAAATCAATTTGGCAAATCTTGGCTAATTTCTACAGGCCACCAGTTCTTCATCATCATATTTGGATCTTTCAACCAGCTCATATTCCAGCTCTTCAGCTTAACCAGCAATCAGTCCATTAATTTTATAAGTCTCCTGGCTACTCTTGCAAAACAATCTTCATGTTCTTTGGCTAACCTGCATCATGATCCACTAGTCCTACATCATAATCTTCTGGTCCTTCAATTTATTCTCAACCAGTTCTTTAACAAATCCTCACTAGGAACCTCCTTAGTTCCACCTGCACAATAAAACATTTTGGTTCCAAACTTTAATATAAACTAAAAGTCCCTCAGCTAGTCTTTACTGTGGTCATTCAGTCCTTCTTACTAGTCTTCTCAGCTGATACTGAACCACCTTGGTTCTTTATCTCAGTCCCTGTTACCAGAACCTGTAGACCCAGGCATGAGTTTACATCAAACTGGCGTTTGACTGGACTTGCAAGTGGCAATCTACTTAGGCCATTCAACTATAGATCAACATATATGTGTTGTTTTTACTCACCCAGGTGATTAAATCTGGTCATTTAGTTGCAAATTAATCAGCTTTACTTACCAAAGGCCTGATCACACCAAGTTCTGCAGCTGCTTCCCCAAGAAAACAGCCTTGATGACACCTCCAAGCAAATCAATGCCCTCCAATGCTCACTTTGGGTTCCCCCAAAGCTCCCATAGTGGCATAAACAAGAAAACAATACCAGTTTGTTAGGTAAAATGCTTGCTCACAGACCTCCTTTAAGCGTATCAGGATATGTATAGCCCTCAGAGCTCTTCCCCTCCCTGACAGCCTGTGCTACCTGCCAGGGTCTAAACATCCTCCAGTCTGAGCAGCAAACACTACCCATCAGGCTGGATCACTCCCCACCCCAAACAGACAAATTTCCCTGCTGAGCTATCTCATTATTCACCCCAAGCAGCCACAGTTCCCTGCTGGTTGAAGACCTCTTCCCACAGCAGCCAATATCTTCTGCTGGGTGGAGACAACATCTGCCTCTAGTAGTCTTTACACCTACTAGCTAGGCCTTAATGCCCCTGGTAGTCATCATTCCCTACTAGGCCTCTACCTGCAATGAACAACAAAACTTTCACTTTGTCAACATTAGCCCCGCCTGCAGACCACCAAACATGTGGACCGTCACAGCTATCCGTGACTCACGCTTTAGGAGCTTATTCTTCTCTTCCCATGCAGTTTGGCAAGCTACTCTTGGCTGCGCCTGCCGTTAGTTTAGAGAATATGAGTTATGACCTCTTTGTCATTACCTGAGTGACTCACAGGGAACCTTTGATCAAGGGGAAGGGTTGAGCCTGGAAGGCCCAGTAGATGACAGGGGCCATCTGCATCACATAATTGGCAGCAGTAGCCCAAGGACGCCACACTCCCATGTGGGATATCACTTTCTCAGTGAGCCCCAGCATGATCAAATAGGCAAACCCAAGCTTACTGTATTCATATGATGAAGCATAAGGAACAAGAGGAAGTTCTCCTGTGGTGGCGTTCATGGTCAGGCTTGGCTGGGAAAGTTGTTGGAGCAGAGAAACACCAGGAAAGGAGGGGCGCGGTGCAGGAGCAGGAATTATTTCTTGGTCCAGCACTCTAGAAGATGGGGTAAAGGCTGGCAGTAGTTGGTTGGAGGCAGCTAGAAGTTGCTCTGTTTCCCAGTGCTGGTGTTGTTACTGGAGGTACTCTCTGTTTGAAAGCACCAGCAGTATAAATTTTTTGAAAATATAATAAACCCCTGCAAAGTAAAAATGCTCAGTTTGCATTAACCAACAAAGTTTATTAGATGAAGATGTCAAAAAAGAAAGGGGATGTCAGTGTTCCCAGCTATATCCTTCTGGAAAACTGCAATTGGACTTACTGGCAATTTCTTATTGGTTGTCAATAGATTACTCTCAAGCTGGGTTCTATTGGTGACTCCTGATTTGTTAGTTAGATGGATACTTTGATTATTTTTGCCCTGGGGAAGCTGGCAGGGGAATTTTGGGCCATTTGGCAACCCAAGTTTTCATTCCTTAGTTTCAGAGGGTGTGGGCTAATTAAAATCTTTTTTGCTTGGTTTTAGGACAGTTTTCAATTGCCCCCAGGCTTGGCAGTGACCAGGGTTTGACTCTCCACTTGGAATTTAAGTTTTCTTTAGGTTGATCTGTAAAATCTATTATGTGACTGCTTTTTTGCGTGATCGCTCAATTGCAGGCGTTGAACCTATGCAACTGTCAGGATTGACAATTCTTCCTCCCTAGAAACCAGGGCCCGGGAGCAGGGATCAAACCACAAACCTGGATTCCTTTGGGCCTCCAGGCCTGTGAACCGCAGGACCACCTTCCCGCATTTTTCTGGGTTTGAGCCCCCACAAGCTGATACCAAGCATATTGACCCATGAAGTAAAAAGAGACAAACCAAAGAAATCATCACACTAAATGGAGGATTAATCACCACGCCTAATGAAGGTACCAATCTGGTAACTATTAGCTTCATGAACTTGAAGTCTAGTCCAGAAACCAATCAAGAGCAAACCCAGGAAAGAGGCACAGGCCCGCGGCCCGGTCCCATGACCTCAACACTAAAGCAAGATAATCAGGCAGCCAAATCAAGATTCCTGACCAATGAAAGAACTTTGGGGCCAAGTGCCATTTTGCCGCCTTTGGACCCAAGCATCCAGTTCCCCCTGCCCTGGCCTTCCCAATGTCTTGATGGACCCCCCATGGAAAATGTTAAGTTTGGAGGGGGGTACTATATAGACCCAAAGACCCTGCGCTCCAAACTTATTGCCATTTGTGAATAAAGGTTATTTTAATTTGTCTCATACAGCTATGGCTTTTTTTATTTGCTGTCTACCAATTTAGTTTGATATCACCTGGCCCGCCTGCCCCTCTGCCTGCTGTTTTCTGTCCTCCTGGTGTACCCTTTGGACCCTTCCATTTTACCAACTACCCTATGAAGTCTGAATACAAGGTATACACCCTGGAAAAGATACTCAAACTCAATCCCCTGGCCTGCATACAATCTGCTATTAGATACAACCGACAAGGCCCTTGGATATTTTCAACACCCAAGTTGTTCAGAGGAAAATTCAATTATCTCCCTGCTTACAACCTGTCCATGGAGCCGCCTGTGACACCAAAAACCTATGCCTGCTTCTGCACCCAACCTCCCAACCAACCATACTGGCAAGCTGTTTGGGATTGTGTACATCACCCTCACCAGGGTGATTGACACTATAATACCAGCCACTGGCCCATGGTCTTGGGTGGGGAAGTCTGCCTCATACCTTATAAAGTTAGCTCCCCTCTTGTGGTGGGCATTGCCCACAAAAAACACAGCCCAAGTTACCCCTGAAAACAACAGGTCGGCCACCCAAGACTGAATCCCTGACAGCAAAATAGTGTTTTATCTGGCCCATTCTGGGCCCTGAAACTCTTAGCTGGTACTCAATTCCTTAGGAGATACAATATGATCATCAACATAAAGGACAGCTAGTTCTCTATCTTAGGGTACAAGGTCCCTTTGATCTTTGAAGAGCCAGCTAAAGCTTCCAAGACTCTTCAAGACATGTGCCCTGGAATATCCCACTGGCGTCTTCACTTTGAAGTACTGTATCTAATTGTCCAACTTGAAGTGTCATCCTATGGCTTGCCCTGCGTCAGAAGGGATTCCTCTCTTGACCACTTCTGCTGTGACTATTCCGTCTGGGTCTCAGGCTATCCTAGACTCCCAAATATTGTATGATCTTCCCAAGCGTACATCCCTAGAGTTGTACTCTCCTCTCTCTCAGGACACAACAAACCCTATCTCTGTCCAGGATTCTTGGAAGTCTCTCATAAAGACCCTGTTTAACTGCTGATTGCCGACTTGAATGCTCTCCCCATACATGTGTCTATAGGGCAGTTTGTTGGCTATAACAAGTTATTGAATGCTCCTGATGTCCTATCTCTTTATCCCTTTGGTACATTCCTGGACTTTAACTTACCTGAGGATGAGCCACAAGTCCTATCATTGTTCACCGCCCAAGACTTCCCGCAACTATCTCTGGTTCAACAGAAAGAGGTGCTTGAACTACTGGACCAGTTTTTAGATATCTTTGCTAAGGAAAGCACGTATTATGGGTTAGCCATAGGCATCATTCACCAGATTGATACTGGTGATGCTCCCTTCTTTTGTGCTAAACCCTACCGCCACAGTCAAGAAGAAGATGCTCAGGTGTCTAAAGAGCTTAAGCAGCTTTTAGATGCTGGACTGCTTGCTCCTTTTCAAAGTCCATGGGCCTCCCCCTTGCTCATACTGAAAAAGAAGGATGGAGGTCATTGTATTGTGATAGACTACCAACACTTGAATTCCTTAACCAAAAAGGATTCCTACCCCTTACCACACATTGATTATGCTCTCTAGCGCCTTGGGGACTCTAGGGACTTCTCTGCCATGGATCTAGCCTATGGTTACTGGCAAGTTGATCTCTTCCCTGAGGATAGACAGAAGGCTGTACTCATCACTTCCAAAGGATTTTTTGAGCCTATACAAATGCTGCAAGGGCCATGCAATGCTCCAGCCTCTTTTCAACAAGCCATGGACTCCATCCTCTGTGATTTGAAGCTCTCATATGTTTTAGTGTACTTAGATGGTATAAATGTCTTCAGTGCTACCTTTAATAACCACCTGGCCCATCTTAAGGAAGTGTTCAGAAAGATTTGTGAAGCTGGACTTAATTTAAAGCCATCTAAGTGCGCCTTCTTCAAGGAACGCCTTGAATTCTTGGGGCATGAGGTGAATCAGACAGGAATTTGCCTCATTACTAAGAAAGTTGAGGCCATTGACAAAATTCTTCCGCCCAATAACCTGCAAGAGGTCCAAGTCTTTCTGGGTACAATGGGATACTATAGAAAATTCATCCCTGATTTTTCTGACACTAGCAAACCTTGGTCCAGCTGCTGCATAACGTCCCTTTTGAATGGATTGCCAGCCAAAAACAAGCCTTTGAGACCTTCAAACAAAAACTCAAAGAGGCTCCCATCCTAGTATATATGACTATGATAAGGAATTCATCCTATATACTGATGCTAGTGACCTGGCTATTGGGGCTATCTTGGCTCAATTGGATAATGAAGGTGTGGATCACCATGTAGCTTATACCTCTTGTGTCCTGAATAAGCATGAGAAAATTACAGTGTAATTGAGAAGAAATTCCTTGCTGTGCTGCATGCTATCAAGCAGTTCTGCCATTACGTGTATGGCACCCATTTCACTGTGGTTACTGACCACGCTTTGCTCAAATGGCTACAGCAACTCAAAACACAGAAGGACAAATAGCTAGATGGGCTCTTTGCCTGCAAGGTCATGACTTCAGTGTGCTGCACCACCCCAGGACTCAACATCAGAATGCTGATGGACTGTCCAGGATGCCCATCCTTGCCCTACACCCTGTTGAGGCTGACAGGTTGTATGAACTAATTGGATATCCTTTGTCATGAGAGAACAAGACAGAAGAAGTTTGAGTTACCCTTTCTAAGTTATCTGAAGACACCCTCATTTGGGACAATCAGCTTTTCAATAAAGTACAAGACTACTACTTGCCTTATATAAGGCCTAGTCTTTTCCTTTAGTTGGTGCTTCAAGCTCATAAAGAGACAGGACATGGAAGCGTTGCCAAGACCCATGCCTGGCTCCAGAAGAATTACTTCTGGGAAAATCTTTGCTTGCTGATCCCAGATGTTATTGCTAGTTGCCATGATTGCCAACTCTAACAACCAAAAGCCACCACTCATGAGTTCAAGCTAGTCCCCCCTCAACACGCATTTCACACTGTCAGCATTGATGCTGTACAACCTCTCCCTTGCTCCCACTCTGGTTGCCACTTTATCCTAATTGAGTTGATCATTTTAGCAAGTGGGTAAAAGCTTGCCCTACTAAAGACATCACTGCTAAGACAACCGCCACCTTTCTTCTACAAGATGTATTCTTCCACAATGTTGCCCTCAAGTGTTGTTGTCTGACAATGGGATTAACTTCAACGCCAAGTTAATGACCTCTGTTGTTAAAGCCTTGGGTTCTCAACAGACTTTCTCTGCCCCTATAATCCTTCCACCAATTGGTAGGTTATGCGCGCAAACTCAAATCTGGTTTCTATTATGAAAAAGACCACTTATTCTGACACCACCAACTGGGATCTGTACTTACCTGCTGCTCTCTTTGCCTATTGCCTTAGCAAACATTGTGTCATCAGTGATAAGGAGCGCCTTTTGGGGAAGCTTCAAATATGAATTTAGGAGAGAAGATAAGTATCTTTTATTGGATAATATTTTAGACTTATATAGATTGGGCTGTGGGGGAGATTTAGCCAGATCAAACCTAGGGGTTGGTCATGTGCAGGATGGGTTCAAGCCACTGGATACTTGGATTGTCATGTGATATTGCTTGGTTGCCATTCTTGGTATGTTAAACGGTATATTGAAAGGGTACCATATTGGGCAATGGTTGGATGTTATATAGGTTGGTGGTATCCAGAATGCTTGTAAATTCAGACCCTTGACACCCCCCTTAAGGGTTACTCTTGTGCATCAGGAGGGGCTTTGTTTTCACAGCTGCCGCCTGATGCTCTTTGAGCTGTTTACTAGTTGGAACCAGTCTGGTTGAGTGTTCTCCTTTACTAAGGAGGAGACAGGTTCTGTGGTATTTCTTGACAGCAGGGGTTTTGGCACCAAGAATTTTACTAAATATGTGTTGTGATCTGGTCTGTACTTGATCATTCTGCCTGGTCCCCTGTGTACTGAGTCTAGTTTCTTTCTGTTGCCATCTAGAACCCAGACAGGGGAGCCAATGGGAAGTGGTTCCTCTGTGGAGGTTGCCTTTTGTGTTTTGATCCTCTTTATTTCTTCTATTTTAGCTTTGAGGCGTATATATTGTAGATTTGGTACTTTTTCTACTGTGGGGGTTTCCCTGAGGGGATCTTTATGTATGACTGCTTGTTGCAGATAATTATTTCTGGTTTGTATCTGTAGGTTAGCTCAAACAGTACATAGCCTTTTCCTTTATTAGTACAGACCCAGTATACTAGTAATGCATGTTTCACGTATAGTGGCCATGTGTCTTTGGCTTTGCCATCCATTATTTTCTCTAGGGTCCTGATAAGGCTGCCGTTTAGGCATTCCACTCTGCCATTGGCCTGTATGGAGAGGTTGTGGGATGTTTAATGTTTTTTGATTTTAAGTTGTTGTTTACTACATGACCTGATAACTTGGTTGCTCCATCAGTTATAATGTAGTCTGGAGTGCAATAGTTGGCTATGATTGCTTTGTTAATGAATTGGTTGATGGTTTCTGCTTTATGGTCCTTTGTTGCCCAGCAGATGGGCCAGTGTTTGGCAAAGTCAATAGCTACAATTAAGAAACGTTGTATTGTCTTTGTTTCTGGGAAGGGGCCCACTACGTCTAGCCCCCAAACCTTGAATGGTTCAGGGTCTGGTACTGGGTTGACTGTTGGCTGGGGAGCCTTTGTGCTGGTGTATTTCTTGCACACTGTGCACTTTTTCAGAACATCAACTATATCCTGTTTGAGGTTGGGCCACCATACTATCTCTTTTAATGTGATCCATAGGTTTTAGCTGTCAGGAAGCCAGTCATAGGTGGAGGCATTGGGCGGCTTGAGGTGAGGCGCTGCCAAGCCGGCAGGTAAGGCCCACCATAGAATAAGTGCTAACATGATAATATAAGATACAGATTGCCCAAGTAAGGACCAGGGTCTGGAGTTGGGGACCATGGAATCCACCAATCCTGTCAAAGTAATGTAGAGTACTCCAAACAGTTGTGTAGAGGTGGTCTCAGCAGTGGCAGTAGGTTCCAGTGAGCAGTCTGGTCTTGGGGTTGATGATGGAGTCATGGGAACAAAGTAGACTGGTAGGTAGTTGTTCTTGTCTTTGAATAATAAGGGCGGTATCTTGACCCTCTTTCCTCTGTGTCCTATGTATTCAGTACTTCTAGTCCTTGCCAAAGGGCCGTCAATGAGGATAGTTTCCAAGCTGTACTCCAAAATGGCCGGGTTGGGGGATATTCAGTAAAGCACACAGGTCCAAAGGGGGCTCCCAGGGAACGGTATAATGCCTGGGGCAATTTGGCAGATTGGTCTTGGGAGGGGGCAGCAGCCTGGTAGTCTACTTGACTGGAATTAAGATGGAAGATCACTAAGACTAGATAAGGTAAGATTGTTTGAACCAAAGGCTCATAAAACTTTATTATTGAAAATGACAATGTGGTCTTCACCATACCGCTGGGGTTTTTATACCATGGGACTTTGCTTCTTTGATTTTTGCAGGGTTCAGGTTTGCAGGCAAGGCACTGGCAGGGCATGGATCTTGGCTTAGAGTCTTGAGGGCAGGAGATCCAGGTTGCACCTGCTCTGGTGAATAGAAGTTGCAATGCTTTGCTCCGCCGCCACTGTTCACTATGTCACCTGAGTAGTTCAATTGTACTACCCTCTCTGGACGGAATGCTGGCAGTTACCGGTGGTTATTGTCAGTTTTAAAAATAGTTTTTTTAGCCTCCTTAAAGCAAGCTGCAACCTCTGCATAGGTACGGAGCTTTAGTGGCTCAAGGTTGGCATCAATCTGATGTCCATCCAGGGAATTGTCCTTGGGAGACTGGCAAGTCTTGAAGTAACTTGTCTACTCAGCTATGCAATTTAGCAAGTTGGAGGGTTCCTGTCCACTTTGTGTGACTTGAGTAGTCTTTGGGGGATCAGGGTTTGATTTCAGGGCTTCCAGCGTTGATTCTAAAGCTCAAGTATTGGCTTCTGGAAGGTTGGCAGTAGGTCCTTCCCCAACCTCCATTTGCCAGGTTAAATTTCCTTTGTAGGTATGGGTCTTTATTGGCGCCAGTTTGGCGGCAGACTGGCAACTATTTAGGGAATCCTCTGTAGTAGGCCGGTGGGTCGCGGAGTAATTCAACAATTTGAGCCTATGACTTAACAGATTGGCGGGTCCTGGACTGTCCTGGAGGGTTTGATCTGTCTTTTGGGAACTGGGGCTCAACTCTTGGGTTTTCAATACAAGTATTGAAATGTAATTTGTGACATCATCCCCTTCCTTCCCAGGGGTCCCTTCCTTCCTGGCCTTCTTCTCAAAGTATTGTCAGATTGCTAGTTGGGCGTTGGGTAGGTTGCCTAATGATTCCCAGGTGCTTTACTTGAGTGGATATCCCTTCCACTTGACATAGTACTGGAGGGTTTTATAGTGGGTACGGTCCCCATGAATATATTCAACTTCATATTCTTCAGAGTGTCCTACATGGATGGGAGGGGGTTCAGTCTTGAGTTTCTGGTGGGGGAAGGAGTTTCCTTCTTTCTTGAATAGAAGCTTGTGGTGGAAAACGTTATGTATTTTCCACAAGGGGGTAATTCTAGTTCAAATGCTACTTCACCTACTAGCTTGGTTATCTTGTAGGGGCTACTTCTTCTGTGGGCTAACTTCCAACATGGAACAGTCAGAGGCACACTTTGAGAGTCCAGATAGACTTTGTCTTCTACTTTCAACAGTTTCACAGGGGTCCTCTTTTTTTCTGCAAATGCCTTATAAGTCTGGACAGCGCAGGTCAGATTCTTAAGACAGGTTTGTTGGGTGTTGTGTATCTGTTCAATCCAGGTTTGTCCTGACAGGTTTATTTCCTTACTACCAATACTGGGGTCCCAGGATAAGTCAAAGCCATAATTGGCTTTGAAGAAGGACATTCTTGTAGATAGATGGTCTTTGCTGTTGTAAGCATACTGTGCCATGAGTAGCATCTCTGCCCAGTTATCTTGGTTGGTGTTGGCGTAGCATTGTAGGTATTGTTCAAGTATTTGGTTCACTTGTTCAGTCTGGCCGTTGGTCTGTGGGTGGTAGGAGGTTGATACACAGTGTTTTATCCCCAAGTCCTTCATCACCTGAGTCCAGTATTTGGAGGTGAATTGCCCTCTATCAGTGATGATTTCCCCTGGAGTACCATGTTGAGTTAGGATGTGGTTGTGGAAAAGTCTAGCTGTCTCTGCAGCAGTGCAGTGAGTGGTAGTAGGTATGAAATAGTACATCTTATTAAACCTATCTACCATGACCAGGATGACATTGAGCAAATTGAAGAGGGGAAGTTCTACAATATGATCCATTGATTCCAACTTTCAGGGTCCTGCTGGTATGTCTAGTGGTCTTAGCAGGCCTTCAGGTTTGGATCTACGGGTTTTGGTTCTTCCACATGTCTCACAGCCATTGATATAGGCAGCCACGTCTTAGTCTATTTGAGGCCAAGCATAATTCTTCTTGATTCCTTGGAGTGTCTTGAGTCTGCCAGGGTGGCTGGCCATCTCTGAGTCATGATAATCAATGAGTACTTTGGTCTTTGTTTCACCTTCTGGTATATAGATTTGGTTGTGTAATAGCAGGGTGGATTCTTTCAGCAAAAATTCTTTCTTGTGGTGGCGGCTCTCTGGGTCTGAGGTCAAGTTGGTAATGAGTTCCGCTGAATACTTGTCTAATTTATGTGCTTCAATTATGTCAGATTTGTGGGCCATGATCTTCATGTAAATTAATTGAATGACTAGGCTGGCAGGGTCAAGGAGTACATGTGTGTTGTGGTCCTTGGTTTCTGCAGAGGAAGGGGTCAGATCAGCTCTTTTACTCAGGGTGTCAGGTACCATGTTCACCTTCCCAGGCTTGTAGTCAATGGTCAAGGTGTAGTTGGCCAGTTCTAAGGCCCATCTAGCCTCACTTTGGTTTAGATGCTGGGTTTAAAGAAATAAAACAGGTTCTTGTGATTGGTTAGGACTTTTACTAGAAACTTGGCTCCACATAGGTATTGGTGCCAATGTTTCAAGGTCTTCATTATAGTGAGCATCTCCTTGTTGTAGATTGGGTAGTTTCCTTTGGCAGGCAGCATCTTCTTGGAGTAATATGCTACATGATGTAGCATACTATCCTCTCCTTACGGAAGAAGGACCCTGCCCACCACAAAGTTGGATGTGTCGGTTTCCAATATAAATGGTTTGGACAGGTTGGGCATGGCCAGGACAGGGGCAGAGGTGAAGGCAAGTTTCAGGGTCTCAAAGGCGGAGGTGCATTCCAGAGTCCAGGAAAAGGTGACCTTGTCAGAGAACAGGCGGGTCAGGGGCAGAGTGATGTGAGAAAAACTTTGGATGAAATCCCTGCAATAATTTGCCAGGCCCAAAAAACTTCTCACGTCTTTCCTACAAAGGACATTGGCCAAGACGTTATTGCTTCTACTTTGTCCTGTGCCATTGCAAACCCGCCATTCTTTACTATGTATCCCAGGAATTCAACTTTAGACTGGAAGAATTCACATTTCTTAAGCTTGGCGTGTATTTTTCTTGGGAGAGTTTTTTAAGTATAAGGTCCAGGTGGCGCAGGTGTTCCTCATGAGTCTTGCTGTAGATGAGGATGTTGTCTAAGTACGCAACACAAAAGTGGTCAAGATATTCTCCTAGGACAGTGTTAATCATCCTTTGGAAAGTGCTGGAGGTGTTTCATAGGCCAAATGGCATTACTAGGTATTTGTACAACCCATATCTGGTTTTGAAAGCTGTCTTGTATTTGACCCCTCCTTGATTCTGATCTGGTTGAAGGCGTCTCTTAGGTCAATTTTTGAGTACACCTGGGCTCCAGTTAGTACGTTGCAAAGGTTGTTGGCGTTGAGAATAGATAGTGGTTCTTCACAGTAATATAATTCAGCTTCTGGTAGTTCACACAGGGACACATTCTGCCATCCTTTGATCCTACAAACAGCATCGGTAACAAGCAGGGGGCCTTTGACACTTGGATTAATCCCTTTTTTGTCATATCCTTTAAGTAAGCTTTCAAGGCTGCTTGTTCTTGGTGGTTGCAACTATAGATGGTGCCGTAATGTGGTTGGGTACCTGGTAGCAGGTCTATAGTGTGGTTGTAGATTGAGTGGCTGGGTAGTTTTGTGGCCTACTCTTTGCTAAATACATGGTCCCACTTAAGCTGGGGGATAGGTAGTGTCCCTACGCTGGGTTCCATCTTTATGGTTAAGAGTCTTTTGGTTGGGGTTCTGCCATGACTCATACAGAATGGAACATTCTAACAAGAATCAAGTTGTCCCAAGGTGGCAGTCTGCTCACAATAGTTTAGAATCAGGCCATGTCTGTCGGACCATGAGTCCCCCAGCAATAGAGGATGAAGCAATCCCAGCAAGAGGATCAAGGGGGTTGGATACATATTCTGTCCAATTTTCAAAGGAAATTTCTGTTCATACTTGTAGCCAGTGTCCAGAACTGTTTCCCATGGTTACTTGTAGGCTGCGCTCTAAAGCTGTTGATCCTAGTTCCTTTGCCAGGTTGGCGTCAATGAAGCTTTAATTAGCTCCTGTGTTAATAAAGGCCTCAATCTGGCGCTTGATTCCTGCACAGTCTATAGTCACTTGGATGAATTTATAAGATTTCACAGAGGTGTTTATTTGTGCCAAGGATACAGGAGGTGTATTCTTCTTAGGGCATGCTCTGGTTAGGTGTCTGGCCTTTGCATAGGGGCAGTACTTCCTCTAGGCTCAGTGTAGGCAGGTGGTGCTTCAACAGGTCTTTCATGGCCAAATTAACTCCCTTTCTGAAGATAATGGCAGATAATGCATCTTCAAGTTGGGTGAGCGTCTTAAGTTTAAGGAGCTCATCCATATAGGCTTGGATAGGGCAGTTTGCTTATTGGATCTCTAAAATAGAGTTCAGTGCATAGTATCTGGTGTCTTGATCATTGCCAGTGTTCATGAGTTTGGCCTCAAATTTCAAAAAGTCAAGGCAAAATTCAACATCTTCAACGGTGGCTTTCCCAAACCAACCCAGTGTTTCTCCTGATAGCATGGCAGCCACCCCCAAGACTTTCTCAGTGTCACTGGGGTAGGTGTTGGCGTTGGTTTGGAAGTGGAGGCGGAGGACTGGCATGGCTTGGCGAGCTTCTTCTAAGGTGAGTTTGCCCATCTGGGGCATATCCACTTTGTTTGTGGTCTGGTTTAATATCACATTTTGTACTTGTGATGTGGCTGGGCTCTGGGGTTCTGAACCAGGTGCAGGGTCTTTCAATTTTTTGGCAGGTTGGTTCTTCATCCATGGGAGTATCAGGGAGGTAAGTGCCTTATGGGTGTAATAAGTGATTATCACAAAAAAGAGCATACAAGTTGCCTCAATTGTTAATAACATCTTGGGGCCCAGGTTACTGTGTTTGTAAAAGATTGTCATAATGTCAGGAAGCCAGTCATAGATGGAGGCATTGGGCAGCTCAGGGTGAGGTGCGGCCAAGCCGGTGGGTAAGGCCTACCATAGAACGGGTGCTAACTTGATAATATAAGATACATATTGCCCATGTAAGGACCAGGGTCTGTAGTTGAGGACCATGGAATCTACCAATCCTGTTAAAGTAATGTAGAGTACTCCAAACAGTTGTGTAGAGGTGGTCTTGGCTGCGGCGGTGGGTTCCAACAGGCAGTCTGGTTGTGGTGTTAAAGGAGGAGTCATAGGAACAAAGTACACTGGTAGGTAGTTGTACTTGTCTTTGAACAATAAGGGTGGTATCTTGACCCTCTTTCCTCTGTGTCCTATGTATTCAGTACTTCTAGTCCTTGCCAAAGGGCCGTCAATGAGGATAGTTTCCAAGCTGTACTCCAAAATGGCCGGGTTGGGGGATATTCAGTAAAGTGCACAGGTCCAAAGGGGGCTCCCAGGGAACGGTATAATGCCTGGGGCAATTTGGCAGATTGGTCTTGGGAGGGGGCAGCAGCCTGGTAGTCTACTTGACTGGAATTAAGATGGAAGATCACTAAGACTAGATAAGGTAAGATTGTTTGAACCAAAGGCTCATAAAACTTTATTATTGAAAATGACAATGTGGTCTTCACCATACCGCTGGGGTTTTTATACCATGGGACTTTGCTTCTTTGATTTTTGCAGGGTTCAGGTTTGCAGGCAAGGCACTGGCAGGGCATGGATCTTGGCTTAGAGTCTTGAGGGCAGGAGATCCAGGTTGCACCTGCTCTGGTGAATAGAAGTTGCAATGCTTTGCTCCGCCGCCACTGTTCACTATGTCACCTGAGTAGTTCAATTGTACTACCCTCTCTGGACGGAATGCTGGCAGTTACCGGTGGTTATTGTCAGTTTTAAAAATAGGTTTTTTTAGCCTCCTTAAAGCAAGCTGCAACCTCTGCATAGGTACGGAGCTTTAGTGGCTCAAGGTTGGCATCAATCTGATGTCCATCCAGGGAATTGTCCTTGGGAGACTGGCAAGTCTTGAAGTAACTTGTCTACTCAGCTATGCAATTTAGCAAGTTGGAGGGTTCCTGTCCACTTTGTGTGACTTGAGTAGTCTTTGGGGGATCAGGGTTTGATTTCAGGGCTTCCTGCGTTGATTCTAAAGCTCAAGTATTGGCTTCTGGAAGGTTGGCAGTAGGTCCTTCCCCAACCTCCATTTGCCAGGTTAAATTTCCTTTGTAGGTATGGGTCTTTATTGACGCCAGTTTGGTGGCAGACTGGCAACTATTCAGGGAATCCTCTGTAGTAGGCCAGCAGGTTGCGGAGTAATTCAACAATTTGAGCCTGTGATTTAATGGATTGGCAGTCCTGGACTGTCCTGGAGGGTTTGATCCGTCTTTTGGGAACTGGGGCTCAACTCTTGGGTTTTCAATACAAGTATTAAAATTTCATCTGTGACATTAGCCTTTGTATGTTCTAGTAGGCAGGGATGTCTTAATATGATGTCAAATCTTTGTGCAAGTTTATGTAGGGAACATGTTTATCATTAATGATTTGGTATATAGTGAAATTCAATAAATGTGATCCTTTTTGTTCCTTACTAATGTATTGTGGGTCAGTTGATGTCTTGAGGGGCCTTTCCCTTTGGTTTTATACTCAGTATTATATAGGTTTGGCTAGTCAGGGTCCAGGTGGTCAGGATGATCCTCTCTAGGCTGACATAGTCTAGAGAGAGCATCAGCTGTGACCAGCTCTGCCCCCTTTTTGTATTAGATGTCCGAATTAAGCTGTTCCAGCAGGGACATCCATTTGGCTTGTTGCTGTGCAAGTGCGTTCTGAGTCTTGAAATATATTAAGGATTTATGGTCAGTTAATATCCGGACGTTTAAATGTCCTTCTAGATAACATCTCCATTTCTTGTATGTGTGATATATTGCTAGCAACTTCTTGTCGTGTATTGGGTATCTCTGCTCAGTGTTGGTCAGTTTTCTTCTTTCATAACATACTGGCAGGAAGTCTTGCTGCCTGGCTGGCGGATGCACAGAACTGCGCCAATGGCGGTGTCACTGGCATCTGACTCAAGCTTGTAGCACCTGTTGTTATTAGGGTTTGCAAGATTGGTGTTTCAATCAAAGCTTGTTTTAATAGTTGGAAATTCTTGTTCCATTCTGGTATCCAGATGAATTTCTTTTTGGCATTACCCTTGGTTAAGTCATTGATTGGTGCAGTTAGTTTTCCGCAGTCTTTGATGTATTTCCTTAGGTAAGCTACCATACCAAGAAAGCATCTAACTTGTTTAACAGAGATGGGGTGTTGCATGTTATTTATGGCTTTTATTTTTTCTGGATCTGCTTTGATGCCATTGTCAGAGACAATGTGGCCCAAGAACAGGAGTTTCTTTTCCATAAATTGGCACTTACTTAGTTTTGCGTAAAGTTTGTGCTTTGCAAGTCAATTGAGTGTCTTGTGGACATGTGTGAGGTATACCTCTTTTGTTTTTGAAAATATGATGATATTATTAAGGTATTATAATGTATTTGAGAGGCCATTTAGCGCTTGGTTCATCATGGTGACAAAAGTTGTGGGGTGTTGGTCATCCCAAAGTTCATTACTTTACATTCAAACAACCCAAATTGCGTACAGAATGTGGTTTTTAGTATGTCCTTTTCCTTTACTTCAACTTGGTTGTAACCTGAGGTGAGGTCAATTTTGGAGAAAAATTTGGCTCCTGAGAGGCTTGCAAACAGATCCTCTATAAGTGGAAGAGGGTATTTATTCTTTACTGTGCTTGCATTTAGTGCTCTGTAGTCAGTTACTAGACACAGAGTTCCTTCCTTTTTCTTTACAAAGAATACTACTGCCCCCATGAGGATTCAGACGGGAAAATGATTCCTTTTGCTAGATTGTCTTCAATGTGTGTTTTGAGGGTTCGGGTCTCCATGGGAGAGAGTCTGTAGAGAGGTGCCAGTTTAGGCATGGCTTTACATAGATTGATGCCATGTTTGACCTCCTGTTTGGGGGGTAACTTGGTGAGTTCTTCTTTGAATACATGGGTGTATTCATTTAGGAGTGCTGCAAGTTATGGGCATTGGATCTTGGCTGTTTTCATGTTATTGAATTCAGTGTACCTCATTATGTGGAGGGTACTATCTTTGGTTAGACGTTCTGAGTTGTCTTGGTTTATAACCTGGACAAATACTGTGTCTCTTAGAATGAGGTCATTTGGTTCTTTGAGGATATTAAAATTGACTCTGTTGTGTTTGATGGTCATGGTTTTTATTTTCCAACATATGCTGGGGTTCACTCGGGTGAACAGTCCATGCCTGCTACAATATTGTAGTTTATTTTGTTCATGATAAGTCCTTTGATAGACGTTTGTATGCCTTGGAGGTCAATTCTGAAGGGAGTTGTTTTGCCTTTGAGTAGAACCTTTGATTTATCTGCCATTCTGGCGTATTTGAAGTTGGATTTAACAACTGGTATTTTGTACTTGGTTACAAATGGTTTGCTAACCATAGTGTGTTGTGCACCAGAGTCAAATAGAATTTTATATGTATGAGATTTATAAGTGCATGGATAGACAAGAAGTTGTGAGCAATCTTTAATTTTTAAGTTCATGAAAATGGAAAATTGCGGGACACGTGGGATGCGAGCAGAAAAGTTTGTGCCTTGGTACTTCTTCTTGTTGTGTTGGGGGAAGACAGGGGCACTTAAGCCTGTTCCACCTCCTCTTTTCCCTGTTCCTCTGTTTTGAGACCTTTGAGGTCAGAGAATGTGGGGTCAGATTCATAGCAGGTTGCTATTTCAGTATTGTTAACTTTGGTGGTGTCCTTCTTGGGATGGGAGCAGTTTGTGCTTTGGCTGTGATTGCTATTATTGCAATTGGAGTTGCCATTGCTATGATTGGTGTTTTGCTGTTTATTGCCATTGGAGTTTCTCTGCCATTGCTGTTTGAGGAGTGATTGCTGTTGCGTGCAGCATAATCCATGTTTGCGCGTTTTTCTGTGTGTTTGGCTTCTGCAATGAGCGCAGGCATAAAGGTGTTGGTCTCTGGGCGGATGAGGGCAGTGACAGAGGGTTTCATTCTGTTGATGAATGATGCTCTGGTGTTTATGTTGTCAGCTTGTGCTGGGTTTTAGATTTTGTGGTGTATTTCCTCAAATTCATTGGCATAAGCTGTGATAGTGGTCTTTTGAGGAAGATCACTGAGCTGTATTGCAATGTCTTAGAGGGATTTGGTGACGCAGAAATTGTGTGTAATGTCTGCTTTGAGCTCTTCCCAGTTTTCAAGATGTTCTTCAGTTTGTGAGCCAACCCAGGTGGCAAATCAGTTATCTGTGGCCTTGTACAGGCGCTTGCTGGCTTTATGGACCCATTTCTCATGGGGGATACGGCTGGCACAGAGTTTAGCGGCTGAGTGGTCTAGCCAGTTGATGACGTTTTCTTTGTTTTTACCAAAGAACTTGTTGATACCAATGTATTTGGTGCTGGTACATTTACCTGTGATAGGTGGTTGTGTGCTTGTTTGTGGTTGAAGAGAGCAAATGTATTGGATTATCTTGGCACATGCTTTGGGCATGACCAGACCTTCAAATACGGTACATCCACTAGGTATATCTTTGTCAATGTAGTGAGCGCAGAAGTACATTTTCCAGGTCTCCTTGGATGTGGTCTAGTTGAGTACGTGAGTAAAGGTGGGAGGGTTTGGTCAGTCATTTTTTTCATGGGTGTGGTCAAAAAACCGTA